>JAKUCM010004372.1:0-25191 GCA_023374145.1 Lepidium sativum | reverse complement strand
TGAGTGGAAGAAGAGTGATTTTTCGTCCCTTGTACTCAAACACCTGCTTGTTATGGTGTACCCATCATGCATCACACGCCTATCATACTGCCATGGTCTGCCTAACAGAACGTGACTAGACCTCATTGGCACAACATCACATAGCAACTCATCTTCATACTTCCCAATCGCCAACTTGATGAGTACTTGTTGAGAAACGGTTACAGCACCCTTGTTGTCTAACCACTGCAGCTGATACGGTTTAGGATGTGAAGTAGTCTTAAGATTAAGCTTCTTCACCATCTCCTCACTGGCGGCATTGGTGCAGCTGCCTCCATCAACAATCAAGGTGCAAACCTTATCCTCAACTACACATCTGGTGTAGAAGAGATTCTCACGCTGTTCCTCGTCATCTGGATGAACCTGAATGCTCAATGCTCTGCGTGCAAAAAGTAACTCTCCAACTGCTGCAGCTGCTTCTTACTCCTCCAAATCGTCCTCTACCTCACTTTCTGAGCTATCCTGAGGCACAATCTCTCCTCCTTCTCTCAATAGAAACATCTTCTTATTAGGACAATCTGATGTGATTCTCCCTAGGAAAGGACTCTGAAAATCGGGGCTAGAGAACTCGAAATCGAATGAAATTCTCCCTAGGAAAGGAATCTGATGTGATTCTCCCTAGGAAAGGAATCTGATGTGATTCTCCCTAGGAAAGGACTCTGATGGAATGTTGTGGCGGAATGGATTAGAATAAGATGAGGACGTGATGGAAACTTGTAGGTGACGAAGATGAAGTGATTAAATGGATAAATTTTTGTGATTAGATGAATTAGGTGAAGAATCTCTTGGCTCACAACATGATGGGAGATTCAGGCTCTAGGATTTCCAGAACCGTGGCTTGAGAGCATGGAAAACTCAATAAGAAGTCTTTTTCAATGATAATACTCTAAGAAATTTACAGCAAGTTCTGGGGTTTAAATACAACCCTAAAACAAAACAGCATGTAGTTTTTAAACCAAAAAAACAACATGTAGTTTGAAACTTAAATAAAACAACGAAGCGTTTAAATAAAAACAACGAGGCGTCCCCTAATGGTGCACCTCAAAATCTACTAAGTACAAAACCAGATTGGTTTGTACATTATTCTCCTAATGGTAAGACTCCTAAGTAACTCGCTGTAGTGATTCCATCTGCCTCATTAAAAACCATGAGAGAAAACCCAATTGGGACAAAACTCTCTATGGGAAAAAGAGTACAAACTTCCTCACCTAAGTTACCTAGTTATCATTACCAGGAGAAGTCTTCAAGATGGAGATGTCGAAGACTTGTGCAGCTGCTAGCTCGTCAACTCCTTCTCCAATGAGGGAATGAGCTTCCTTGGCCATCTCCTTAGCTCTGGAACTTGTAATCCAACCCTCTACTTCAGGTGCTGCAGCTGTTGTGTCATCCACGATCATATCATCCTCTCCCTCTTGAAAAGGATTTATCCTCAAATATGTATCTGCAACATAAGGAAGCATATCAGAAACATTGAACGAATTTGATATGTTATACTTACCTTGGAGATCGATCTTGTATGAATTGTTGTTGATCTTCTGGATGACTTCAAATGGACTATCAACTCGTGGCAGTAGCTTGCTCTTCCTCTCTTCTGGAAATCGATCTTTCCTAAGATGAATAGACACCAAATCTCCTTCTTCAAATATCAGCTCATTTCTTCCTTTGTTGGCGTGCTTCTGGTAATGTTCAGTCTTCTTCTCTATATTCTCCCTGGCTTTGGCGTGAATTCTCCTAACTTGTTCAGCCTTTGCTTTTTCATCTGCACTACATTTCACACTCAAAGGCAAAGAAATCAAGTCTAGAGGGGACTGTGGGTTAAAACCATAAAAAATCTCAAATGTTTTCATAAAATCAGAAAGTACTAAGAGTGGAGAATTGATAAGCTTCTCTTTCAAGGCTGAAAACGCCTTTTCTTGAGCTGTTTCCCATCTGTATCCAACTTCCTTCTTAATGACTTCTGTTAGTGGTGCTGCAATGGTGCTAAAGTCCTTGACAAATCTCCTGTAGAAGCCAGCTAATCCATGAAAGCTCCTGACTTCTCCAACGTTTTTAGATGTTGGCCAATCTCTGATTGCTTTGATCTTCTCATCATCTACTCTAACTCCATCTGCACTAACAACAAAGCCAAAAAAGACAACCTCAGTAGTACAGAATAAACATTTAGAATAATTAGCAAAGAGAGATTGAGAGCGAAGAACATCTAGAACCCTGCGGATGTGCTCTAAATGCTCTCCCAAAACCTTGCTGTAGATGAGTATATCATCAAAGTAGAGTACTACAAACAGTCCAATGAACAGTCTGAGAGTGTGATTCATGAGACGCATGAACGTGCTAGGAGCATTTGTGAGACCAAACGGCATAACCAGCCACTCATATAAGCCTCGCTTGGTCTTGAATGCAGTATTCCACTCATCCCCTTCCCTCATTCTGATCTGGTGGTAACCACTCTTCAAATCGATTTTAGATAAGATGGTGGATCCACATAACTCATCCAGCATGTCATCAAGTCTTGGAATCGGATGTCTGTACTTCACTGTGATGTTGTTGATAGCTCTGCAATCTACAGACATCCTCCATGTTCCATCTTTCTTTGGAACTAGCAACACAGGCACAGCACATGGACTTAACTCTCTCTGATATGTCCCTTATGCATCAGCTCCTCTACTTGCTTTTGAAGCTCTTTAGTCGCAACTGGATTAGTTCTGTAAGCTGGGTTGTTTGGCAACACAGAACCAGACACTAAATCAATTTGATGCTCAATTCCACGAATTGGAGGCAATCCTGGTGGTATCTCTTTAGGAAAAACGTCCTCATACTCCTCTATGATCTGAATCATCTCATGTGGAAGCTCCTGTGAAGGTTTAGTACACGCCAATGTCTCCTTGTACATTAACATAAAAGTAGTCATTTCTGGATCAAACAGCTTGTTAAACTCACTGTGATTGATGTACAATGCATTTGACACTTTCTCCTTCTCCTTTCTGTTCATATGCATTCGATCCTGGTAGATTTCAGCTGGTGTGAGTGGAAGAAGAGTGATTTTTCGTCCCTTGTACTCAAACACCTGCTTGTTTGTGTACCCATCATGCATCACACGCCTATCATACTGCCATGGTCTGCCTAACAGAACGTGACTAGACCTCATTGGCACAACATCACATAGCAACTCATCTTCATACTTCCCAATCGCCAACTTGATGAGTACTTGCTGAGAAACGGTTACAGCACCCTTGTTGTCTAACCACTGCAGCTGATACGGTTTAGGATGTGAAGTAGTCTTAAGATTAAGCTTCTTCACCATCTCCTCACTGGCGGCATTGGTGCAGCTGCCTCCATCAACAATCAAGGTGCAAACCTTATCCTCAACTACACATCTGGTGTGGAAGAGATTCTCACGCTGTTCCTCATCATCTGGATGAACCTGAATGCTCAATGCTCTTCGTGCAAAAAGTAACTCTCCAACTGCTGCAGCTGCTTCTTACTCCTCCAAATCGTCCTCTACCTCACTTTCTGAGCTATCCTAAGGCACAATCTCTCCTCCTTGTCTCAATAGAAACATCTTCTTATTAGGACAATCTGATGTGATTCTCCCTAGGAAAGGACTCTGAAAATCGGGGCTAGAGAACTCGAAATCGAATGAAATTCTCCCTAGGAAAGGAATCTGATGTGATTCTCCCTAGGAAAGGAATCTGATGTGATTCTCCCTAGGAAAGGACTCTGATGGAATATTGTGGCGGAATGGATTAGAATAAGATGAGGACGTGATGGAAACTTGTAGGTGACGAAGATGAAGTGATTAAATGGATAAATTTTTGTGATTAGATGAATTAGGTGAAGAATCTCTTGGCTCACAACATGATGGGAGATTCAGGCTCTAGGATTTCCAGAACCGTGGCTTGAGAGCATGGAAAACTCAATAAGAAGTCTTTTTCAATGATAATACTCTAAGAAATTTACAGCAAGTTCTGGGGTTTAAATACAACCCTAAAACAAAACAGCATGTAGTTTTTAAACCAAAAAAACAACATGTAGTTTGAAACTTAAATAAAACAACGAAGCGTTTAAATAAAAACAACGAGGCGTCCCCTAATGGTGCACCTCAAAATCTACTAAGTACAAAACCAGATTGGTTTGTACATTATTCTCCTAATGGTAAGACTCCTAAGTAACTCGCTGTAGTGATTCCATCTGCCTCATTAAAAACCATGAGAGAAAACCCAATTGGGACAAAACTCTCTATGGGAAAAAGAGTACAAACTTCCTCACCTAAGTTACCTAGTTATCATTACCAGGAGAAGTCTTCAAGATGGAGATGTTGAAGACTTGTGCAGCTGCTAGCTCGTCAACTCCTTCTCCAATGAGGGAATGAGCTTCCTTGGCCATCTCCTTAGCTCTGGAACGTGTAATCCGACCCTCTACTTCAGGTGCTGCAGTTGTTGTGTCATCCACGATCATATCATCCTCTCCCTCTTGAAAAGGATTTGTCCTCAAATCTATATCTGCAACATAAGGAAGCATATCAGAAACATTGAACGAATTTGATATGTTATACTTACCTTGGAGATCAATCTTGTAAGCATTGTTGTTGATCTTCTGGATGACTTCAAATGGACCATCAACTCGTGGCAGTAGCTTGCTCTTCCTATCTTCTGGAAATCGGTCTTTCCTGAGATGAATCCAGACCAAATCTCCTTCTTCAAATATCAGCTCCTTTCTTCCTTTGTTGGCGTGCTTCTTGTACTGCTCTGTCTTCTTCTCTATGTTCTCCTTGGCTTTGGCGTGAATTCTCCTGACTTGTTCAGCCTTTTCTTTTCCATCTGCACTACATTTTACACTCAAAGGCAAAAAAATAAAGTCTAGAGGGAATTGTGGGTTAAAGCCATAAACAATCTCAAAGGGAGAAAAGAGAGTGGCAGAATGCTTAGCGTGAATGTAAGCAAACTCTACATGTGGTAGACACTCTTCCCATGACTTGATGTTGCTCTTCACCAACGTCCTTAGAAGTGTTGACAATGTTCTGTTCATTACTTCTGTCTGTCCATCAGTCTGAGGATGGCATGATGTTGAAAACGTCAATCTGGTCCCTAGCTTAGCCCATAGTGTACGCCAAAAATGCCCTAAGAATTTGGTATCTCGATCTGAAACTATCACTTGAGGCATTCCATGCAATCTTACAACTTCCCTGAAAAAACAGATTAGCTACACAAACAACATCCTCCGTTTTGTGGCCAGCTATAAAGTATGCCATCTTGCTGAACCTGTCAACAACTACAAAAATAGAATCTCTACCATTTCTGGTTCGAGGTAAGCCAAGTACAAAGTCCATAGATAAATGAGTCCAGGGTTGTGAAGGAATAGGAAGAGGTGTGTACAAACCGTGTGGCTGTACCTTACTCTTAGCCATTTTACACGTTTCACACCTAGAGCAAACCTGATCGACATCTGTTTTCATGTTTGGCCAATAAAAGTGATCTTGCAGTCCAAGTAGAGTCTTCGTAACTCCAAAATTCCCTGCTAATCCACCTCCATGCGCCTCTCTAACTAGCAGCTCTCTGATTGATCCTCTTGGTATACACAAGCGATTATTGTAGAACAAATAACCATCTTGTCTAAAGAATTTATCAACAGCAAACTTATGGCATTTGCCATAGCTCTCAGCAAAGTCATTGTCAGTCTCATACAAGTCTTTAATATGCTCAAAATCAGCCAACTTAGAAGTTAAAGTAGAGACTAAAATGTACCTTCTTGATAATGCATCTGCAACTACATTATCCTTACCTTTCTTGTACTTAACTATGTATGGAAACGTCTCTATGAACTCCATCCATCTGGCGTGTCTCTTGTTGAGCTTTTGCTGTCCCTTTAAGTGCTTCAACAACTCATGTTCTGTATGAATGACGAATTCTTTTGGCCACAAGTAATGCTGCCACGTTTGAAGTGCTCTAACTAATGCATACAGCTCCTTGTCATAAGTTGGGTAGTTGATTGCAGCTCCTCCTAGCTTCTGAAGCTCTTTAGTCTCAACACGAATTGGAGGCAGTCCCGGTGGTATCTCCTCAGGAAAAACGTCCTTATACTCCTCAATAATTTGGATCACCTCATGAGGAAGTTCTGCTGCTGGTTTTATACTCGTCAATGACTCCTTATAAACGAACATAAAGGTAGTCATCTCTGGATCAAAAAGCTTGTTGAACTCGCTGTGACTGATGTACAAGCTGTTAGACACTTTCTCCTTATCCTTGCGATTCATATGCAGCTGATCCTTGTAAATTTCCCCTGGTGTGAGGGGTAGAAGAGTGATCTTGCGTCCCTTAAACTCAAAAATCTGCTTGTTGGTGTAGCCATCATGAATAACTCGCCTGTCATACTGCCACGGCCTCCCCAACAAAATGTGACTACTCTTCATAGGAACCACATTTCACAGCAACTCATCTTCATACTTCCCAATTGCCAACTTGATGAGTACTTGCTGAGAAACGGTTATAGCCCCCTTGTTGTCTAACCACTGCAGCTGATACGGTCTTGGATGTGAAGTAGTCTTAAGATTAAGCTTCTTCACCATCTCATCACTGGCGGCATTTGTGCAGTTGCCTCCATCAACAATCAAGGTGCAAATCTTATCCTCAACTACACATCTTGTGTTGAAAAGATTCTCACGCTGTTCCCTATCGTCAGGATGAATCTGAACACTCAAAGTTCTGCGTGCTACTAACATCTCTCCAACTGCTGCTGGTTCTTCTTCTGAATGCTCATGATCTGATTCCACATAAATCCTATGACCAGAAACGTAATCAGACCGTTTCTCCTTTGATGGCCAACTGTTTCTCTGTCCCTAATTGGTGATTTAAGGCATCTAACTCTCTGCTGTCTAGAAGAAGAACCCACGTGTGCTTTTCCTTTAGCAATCCTGATTGCTTCATTGGGACTAGGAGGCTCTGATGATTCTGGGTCGGTAGCACTTTGATCATTCTTTAGCTCTTTAAATCGGTTCTCAAACTTTGACTTGCTTTTGAATATTTTTCACTTGATTTGCTGGTCTAGGATCCTCTTTCGGACTTTTATACACACAAGGGACTGTGTGATTTAAGTTTGGGGGAGGGTTCTAGAGGATATTTGACTTTTTTTTCTGTGATTCTTAGTTTTTATTCTTGCATTTGATCATTTGCATCACATCGAAGGCATAGAAAAACCAAAAATATCTTCTTTAGCATACTTCTAGATTGCATTACATCAAAGGCATAGAAAACCCATAAAAATTTGAAAAAAAAAATCGAAAATGCATAAGTCAAAAATAGAGTGTTCATGTAGCTGCATTGCATTCATATAAGATTGAGTCTAGAGTTTCGGGAATCATCTTGCTAGATAGGTAGACTTGCTAGGTTGATTGGCTAGTAACCATAGTGAACTCTTAGACTCACGTTTTTTCCCTCTTGAACACTGATTGGTAGATCATTGACCTTTGAAACCAATACTTAGGTTGTGTCTCGAAAAGAACCTGATTTGTTACCTCATAATCGAATTCTATTTTCCAAATTAGGGGCTTGAGATACATTGCATAAGATCCTTCCTTAGGTTCAGCTAGCTAAGTAAAAAGAAAAAAGTGAATATAGAATCATCCTTCTCAACTCGGCTCAAAATATATGGTCTAAGATGAACGGGGATTGTGCGTAAACCCGTACCTTCTTGTGTTCATCAATAAAACGATTTCGATATCGCCTAAAATGAACCGGGACTGTGCGTAAACCCGTACTTTTTCGTGCTTCATTAATAAAGCTAAAGCCAATAAAAACGAGTAGGTGTTGAGAAGTGATCGAAAATGCTTAAACCATGGTGACTAGCTGAATTTGAGGAGGTTGAATCCTAAGGTCTTTGATCAATAGCCCCTCTTCCGGACTGCACTTGAAAGAAATAGGTTTCGAATCTGAGTTTCTTAAGAGTCCAACTAAGTGTTAGGGAATATTCGATTTTTATGCTAAGCCTTGATGAAAGTAAATTGTGGTTCTTACAGAAGAATGAGGTTTCACTTGTGGATTACGGTTTTTCAGTTTGGCGAGTCGTTTGTTTAAGTAAGATGTTCCCATTGTCAGCAACTTCTCTTCCTTCTTAGTTCGATGCATATTTGCTTGAGGGCAAGCAAAGACTAAGTTTGGGGAGGAGTTGATGTGTCTGCATTTTACCACATTTTAGGACCATTATTTAGCATGTTTTGCATTCATACTTGCAGTCTTATCATTGTTTTAGGTTCTTTTTAGCATAATTTTCATTATTAGTGTTGGGCATTGCATACATTGCATAAAAGGGATTTTTAGGTACTTTTTGGAGCTTATCACGAAGTATTTCGGATTACAAGAAGACCAATGAGGAATCGTCTGGCCTAAGGTTGAAGTTCAGAATGCGAACTAGAAGATTTGGCACTCGAGTCTCTGACACTCGAGCATGACACTCGACCATCACTTGGTCGAGTGAATTTGCGGACCAGAACTAAGACTTTGGACAAAGATTGACTTCTTGGGCTTCTCTGCGAAAAAGGCCCATCAAGACCCAGTTGTGCAAGCCCAACTATCTTTTAGGCTTTTTTCTATTTTCTTTCTTAAGGAAATTTCTTTTTCAATTTTTAAAGGAATTTCCCATTTTTCTTTCTAGAAAATTTTTTCCTTTTTCTCTTTAAGTATTTTTCCTTTTTCTTTAGGATCTTTTGATCTATAAATTGTACTAGAATTTCAAGTTTTAATATACAATCTTTTCTAGCAAATTTCGAGTCTTATCTTTACAAAGGCATTTACGATTTTTAGTCTTAAGTTTATGCAATTAATTTCAATTTTAAGTCTATGTTTTATTTCATGAATTCTGAGTAAGTTAGTCTAGGGTTCTTGAAGAAAGGGTGAGATTAGGGGAAAACATAGGGATTTCCATATTTGTTTATGTTTGATTAAGGTTTTAGATCTCTTTAATTTAAGTGTTCCTAATGCTTGTTTCTTTCTAATCAATTGAAATTCAATCTCTTGGTGAATCCCCCCCGAGAGGCGTTTGGGGAATCACTTGAACATGCTTAAGTTCAGATAGCATCTTCCTAGATCAAGAGATTGATTGTCTAGGGTGTTATTAGGCTTTGTAAGGTCCATACTTAAAGCCTCTTGAATTTCCAATCGTTGGGCGAGAGTCAAGTCAGGTTGTCTTTTAGGAGAGGTCCCATTGCGCGAGAGCGAATGTGATTACTTTATGATTCCTTGCTTAGAGGTCATCTAAATAGGTTGATAAACAAGCCTGGAACCCCTAGGAATACCCTAATCATTGATCCTAAACCTCGAGAACCCGTTTTTTCCTCTATTGAACTTTCGTGAATTTAATACTCTGCTTTTAGGTTGAGATTTGGTGTTGCACTTCATTTCATTTTGCTATTGCTTTATTTTCAATGCTCTGTTTTTACATTCTATTTTTATGTCTCGTTTTTAGCATTCTGTTTTAGGATTTCGCTTTCACATAGTTTAGACAATTGCTCACTAAATCGAATCTGGCTTAGATTAGGATAAGTAGATTACGTCTTGATTGCTAGTTACTCTCCCAGTGGATTGACACCATTCTGTACTACAATTGATTAGATAGACAGTTTGGTATTTGAGAAAACACCGTAAAAACGTCTTTATCAATAATGAACTGGAACAAACCGCTTCCTCATGACTGTTTTCAATACTCTCCAAGTGTAGATTGCAGGTTCTCCATTTTGTCTTCTATTAGTGACAAGTTGTTCCCACCACAAGTCCTCCTACAGCTTGGTTGAAGAGCTTAGTCCTTGATCTTGTCATGGCCCCAGCTGGTACACGCAATAAGTCCTTATACACATGCTCCTCATCCGTTGTGTTAGGTTCTGTCTTGACCAATATCATATCATCCGCCCCTTCTTCAAGAAGATTTGACCTCAAATCTGTTTCATCTGCAAGAAAAGGGCTCAAGTCAGATACGTTGAATCTTGAACTTATGTTGTACTTACCTTGAAGATCGAGTTCATAGGCGTTGTTGTTGATCCTCTTAACAACGGGAATGGTCCATCAATTCTTGGCATGAGCTTCGATTTCCTTTCAGCTGGAAACCTCTCCTTCCTTAGATGCACCCAGACTTGATCTCCCTCATTGAAAATGAGTTCACGTCTTCCTTTGTTAGCTTGTTGAGCATACAACTTTGTCTTTGTGTCGATATTGATTCTGGCCTCCTCATGAATCTGTTTAACTAACTCTGCCTTCTTCTTACCATCCAAACCAAGCCTTTCACGCTCTGGTGAAGGGGTTAAATCCAACAGAGACAAGGGATTAAATCCATACACGACTTGGAATGGTGAATATTTAGATGCTGAATGCACATAATGATTACAAGCAAATTCTACATGTGGCAAGCAATCTTCCCAAGACTTAAGGTTCTTTTTAATCAAAGCACGCAAGAGTGTAGACAAAATGCGGTTAACTACTTCTGTTTGGCCATCAGTTTGGGGGTGGCAAGTAGTAGAAAAAATCAGCTTAGTGCCTAACTTAGACCATAACGTGCGCCAAAAATGGCTTAAGAACTTAGTGTCACGATCAGAAACTATTGTCTTAGGCATACCATGCAACCTTAAAATTTCTCTAAAGAACAAGCGAGCTACATGCGATGCATCATCAGTCTTGTGACAAGCAATAAAATGAGCCATTTTCGAGAACCTATCAACTACCACAAAGATGGAATCTCTTCCAGCCCGCGTTCTAGGCAATCCTACTACAAAATCCATGGAAATATCAACCCAAGGATGCTCAGGAATAGGTAAAGGAGAATACAAACCGTGGGGTTGTGTAGTAGATTTGGCTTGCTTGCAAGTTACACAACGAGAACATACTCGTTCAACATCTCTTCTCATGTGTGGCCAAAACAAGTGATCTTGCATGACTTTCAGTGTTTTAGCCACGCCAAAGTGACCCATGAGACCTCCTCCATGTGCTTCCCTAACTAAAAGATCTCTAACAGAACAATTAGGTGCACATAATCGGTTCTCATAAAACAAGAAACCATCATGCTTATAGTATCGGCCAGAACCATGTTTAGAACGTTCAGCAAATATGGCTTTAAACTCAGAATCGGTTCCATAAAGCTCTTTCAAATGTTCAAACCCTAGAAGCTTAGTTTCAAGAGTAGAGAGTAGAATGTACCTCCTTGACAATGCATCAGCGACCACATTGTCCTTACCTTGTTTGAAACGAATGACATAGGGAAAGGTTTCAACAATTCCACCCACCTAGCATGGCGTTTGTTCAGCTTGTATTGGCCCTTGAGATGCTTAAGTGACTCATGGTCAGTATATATCACGAATTCCTTTGGCCAAAGGTAGTGCTGCCATGTTTGCAAAGCCCTCACTAACGCGTACAGCTCCTTATCGTAAATGGGATAGTTCAAGGTTGATCCTCCCAATTTTTCACTAAAATATGCAATGGCTTTCATATCCTGCATCAAAACGGCTCCAATACCCACATTAGAAGCATCACATTCTATTTCAAACGTCTTAAGAAAATTAGGTAATGCTAGAATAGGAGCGTTGATAAGCTTATCCTTCAAGGAGTTGAAGGCGGTTTCTTGTGCTTCTGTCCACTTAAACCCAACTTCCTTCTTGATTATCTCAGTTAATGGAGCAGCCAACGTGCTAAAATCTCTTATGAAGCGCCTATAGAACCCAACTAGTCCATGGAAGCTCCTAACTTCACTTAAGCTCTTAGGCGTGGGCCATTCTCGAATGGCTTTCACCTTTTCCTCATCCACCTTAATTCCGCCTGCACTGACAACAAAGCCTAGAAACACAAGATTATCCGTGCAGAAAGTACATTTCTTAAGGTTGGCATATAGCTTCTCTTGTGATGTGATCGTGAGCAGCATAGAAGCTAAGGAACCAGAGCTGGTAGGACCAATCACGCGTTCGAGAGCTAAGGAGTTGGCTAAGGAAGCTCACTCGCTCATGACTGAAGGATCGTTCTCGGCACCAGCTATGCAAGTCTTCAACATCTCCAACTTGAAGGCTTCTCCTGGTAATGATAACTAGGTAACTTAGGTGAGGAAGTCTGTACTCTTTTTCCCATAGAGAGTTTTGTCCCAATTGGGTTTTCTTTCATGGTTTTTAATGAGGCAGATGGAATCACTACGGCGAGTTACTTAGGAGTCTTACCATTAGGGGAATAATGTACAAACCAATCTGGCATTGTACTTAGTAGATTTTTGAGGTGCACCAATTAGTGGGACGCCTCGTTGTTTTTATTTTAAACGCTTCGTTGTTTTATTTAAGTTTCAAACTACATGTTGTTTTTTTGGTTTAAAAACTACATGCTGTTCTGTTTTAGGGTTGTATTTAAACCCCAGAGCTTGCTGTAAAAGTTAGAGTTGAATTATAGCAAACACTTTTCTTTTGAAAGAAAATCGAGTTCTTCTCTCAATTGCTGATTCCTTGAATGCGTTCTTCGAATCTGGGATTTCATTACACGTTGTGAATTTGAATCCCTTCTACCTAATCACCATCACGTTCTCCTCCTCCATCATTCCGTCAGTTCTAGTAACTCTCAGAGAGTTTATCATCGTATCTCATAAATCCCTCAATCAATTCTGCTCAAAACTCACCACCACGTTCCTCACACTCCAAGCTATCAGCTGCTCAAATTTAATTCGATTCCGAGTTCTCTAGCCCCGATTTTCAGAGTCTTTTCCTAGGGAGAATCACATCAAGTGGTATCAGAGCTGGTTCTGAAAAAGGCTGAGCAAACCCTAAACGGCTGAGAAAACTCTAAACCCTTTTCTCATTCTTGTTATTTTCGAATCCATGTTGCAATAGGATTTAGTTTTATTTTTGTTTTCCTGATTGAATTAGGATTAGGTTCGTTTTCCTAATTGAATTAGGATTAGGGTTTCGTTTTCCTGATTGATTTAGAATTAGGGTTGTTCTTCTAATTCCTGTTTGCTTTAGGTTTAGGTTAATAATTCCTGTTAGAATTAGGATTAGTTTAGGAATCCTATTCCTAGTAGGATTAGGATTTTCATTTTTTTTAGGCTTTTATTTCCTTTCTTTTCATCTTAGAACTAGTTACTGTGAGTTGTTTTGACTGCCTTTCAGGTACAATGGAGCTTTCAGCTGAAGCTATGGAAGCTCTAAGCAAAGCCATGGCTCAGCAAATCAAAGAAGCCAATCAAGCAATAGCTTCTCAACTCTTTCAGCAATTAGAGCAGCTTGATAGCAAGTTTGAGAACCGATTCAAAGAGCTAAAGAATGATCAAAGTGCTACCAAGCCAGAATCATCAGAGCCTCCTAGTCCTAATGAAGCAATCAGGATTGCTAAAGGAAAGGCACATGTGGGTTCTTCTTCTAGACAGTAGAGAGTTAGACGCCTTAAATCACCAATTAGGGACAGAGAAACAGTTGGTCATCAAAGGAGAAACTCACAGCCACAAAGACGGTCTGATTACGTTTCTGGTCATATGATTTATGTGGAATTAGATCATGAGCATTCAGAAGAAGAACCAGCAGCAGTTGGAGAGATGTTAGTAGCACGCAGAACTTTGAGTGTTCAGATTCATCCAGACGATAGGGAACAGCGTGAGAATCTTTTCCACACAAGATGTGTAGTTCAGGATAAGGTTTGCACCTTGATTGTTGATGGAGGCAGCTGCACAAATGCCGCCAGTGATGAGATGGTGAAGAAGCTTAATCTTAAGACTACTTCACATCCAAGACCGTATCAGCTGCAGTGGTTAGACAGCAAGGGAGCTATAACTGTTTCTCAGCAAGTACTCATCAAGTTGGCAATTGGGAAGTATGAAGATGAGTTGCTGTGTGATGTGGTTCCCATGAAGAGTAGTCACGTTTTGTTGGGAAGGCCGTGGCAGTATGACAGGCGAGTTCTGCATGATGGCTACACCAACAAGCAGATTTTTGAGTTTAAGGGACGCAAGATCACTCTTCTACCCCTCACACCAGGGGAAATTTACAAGGATCAGCTGCATATGAATCACAAGGATAAGGAGAAAGTGTCTAACAGCTTGTACATCAGTCACAGCGAGTTCAACAAGCTTTTTGATCCAGAGATGACTACCTTTATGTTCGTTTATAAGGAGTCATTGACGAGTATAAAACCAGCAGCAGAACTTCCTCATGAGGTGATCCAAATTATTGAGGAGTATAAGGACGTTTTTCCAGAAGAGATACCATCAGGTTTGCCTCCAATTCGTGGGATTGAGCATCAGATTGAGATAGTTCCGGGTTCAGTCTTGCCAAACAAACTCGCCTACAGAACCAACCCCGTGGAGACAAAGGAGCTTCAGAAGCAAGTAGAAGAGCTGATGAGTAAGGGATATATTCGTGAGAGTTGAAGCCCATGTGATGTACTAGTCTTGTTAGTGCCTAAGAAAGATGGAACATGGAGGATGTGTGTAGACCGTAGAGCTATCAACAACATCACAGTGAAGTACAGACATCCGATTCCAAGACTTGATGATATGCTAGATGAGTTATGTGGATCCACTATCTTCTCCAAAATCGATTTGAAGAGTGGTTATCATCAAATCAGAATGAGAGAAGGGATGAGTGGAAGACTGCATTCAAGACCAAGCAAGGGTTATATGAGTGGCTGGTTATGCCGTTTGGTCTCACCAATGCTCCCAGCACGTTCATGCGTCTCATGAATCACACTCTCAGACCGTTCATTGGGCTGTTTGTAGTAGTCTACTTCGATGATATACTCATCTACAGCAAAGGTTTGGGAGAGCATTTAGAGCACATCCGCAGGGTTCTAGATGTTCTTCGCTCTCAATCTCTTTTTGCTAATTACTCTAAGTGTTCATTCTGTACTACTGAGGTTATTTTTCTAGGTTTTGTTGTTAGTGCAGATGGAGTTAGAGTAGATGACGAAAAGATCAAGGCAATCAAGGATTGGCCTACGCCTAAGAATGTTGGAGAAGTCAGAAGCTTTCATGGACTTGCTGGATTTTATAGGCGATTTATCCAGAACTTCAGCACCATAGCACCACCATTAACAGAAGTAATCAAGAAGGAAGTTGGATTCAGATGGGAAGAAGCACAAGAGCAGGCGTTTTCAGCCTTGAAAGAGAAGCTTATCAATGCCCCACTTTTAGTTCTTCCTGATTTTAAGAAAACATTTGAAATTGAATGTGATGCCTCAGGAGTTGGCATTGGAGCTGTTTTGATGCAGGATAGGAAACCAGTTGCATACTTTAGTGAGAAGCTAGGAGGATCCACCAGCAACAATCCAACCTATGACAAGGAGCAGTATGCATTGGTCAGAGCACTTCAAACGTGGCAGCATTATTTGTGGCCTAAGGAGTTCGTTATTCACACAGATCATGAGTCTCTTAAGTACTTGAAAGGACAGCAAAAGCTCAACAAGAGACATGCTAGATGGATGGAGTTTATTGAGACCTTCCCCTACGTTGTTAAGTAAAGAAAGGTAAGGATAATGTAGTCGCAGATGCATTATCCAGAAGGTACACTCTAATATCTACTTTAACTTCAAAGTTAGATGGTTTCGAGCACATTGTAGAGCTTTATGAGACTGACATTGATTTTGCTGAGAGCTATGGTAAATGCCATAAGTTTGCTTGTGATAAATACTTTAGACACGATAACTATTTATTCTACAACAATCGATTGTGCATACCAAGAGGATCCATCAGAGAATTGTTGGTTAGAGAAGCTCATGGTGGCGGATTGGCTGGTCATTTTGGAGTTTCCAAGACCTTACTTGGATTGCAAGATCACTTCTATTGGCCTAACATGAAGTCAGACGTTGAGAAGGTTTGTTCTAGATGTGCTGTATGCAAAATGGCAAAGAGTAAGGTGCAGCCTCACGGTTTGTACATACCTCTCCCTATCCCTTCTCAGCCTTGGACTCATATTTCCATGGATTTCGTGCTTGGCTTACCTCGAACCAGAAATGGTAGAGATTCTATTTTTGTAGTTGTTGACAGGTTCAGCAAGATGGCGCACTTTATAGCTAGTCACAAGACCGATGATGCTGTTAGTGTAGCTAACTTGTTTTTCAGGGAGATAGTTCGCTTGCATGGAATGCCTCAAGTGATAGTTTCAGATCGAGATACCAAATTCTTAGGACATTTTTGGAGGACTTTATGGGCTAAACTAGGAACTAAGCTCACCTTTTCAACAAGCTGTCACTCTCAAACTGATGGTCAAACCGAGGTGGTGAACAGGTGATAAACAGGTTTTAGCGGTGTTTTCTCAAATACCAAACTGTCTATTTAATCAATTGCAGTACAGTATGGTGTCAATCCAATGGGAGAGTAACTAGCAATCAAGATATAATCTACTTATTCTAATCTAAGCCAGATTCGGTTTTAGCGAGTGGTTTATCTATCCTAGGTGATAACGAAATCTTAAAACAAAATGCTAAAAACGAAACATAGTATTAAAATGTAAAAACAGAGCATTAAAAGTAAAGCGATAGTAAAACTAATAATTAAGTGCAACCAGAAATCTCAACCTAAAGCAGAGTATTAAAATCACGAAAATTCAATAGAGGAAAAACGGGTTCTCGAGGATTAGGATCAATCATTAGGGTATTCCTAGGGGTTCTAGGCTTATCTATCAACATATTTAGATGACCTCTAAGCAAGGAATCACAAAGTAATCACATTCGCTCTCGCGCAATGGGACCTCTCCTAAAAGACAACCTGACTTGACTCTCGCCCAACGATTGGAAATTCAAGAGGCCTTAAGTATGGACCTTACAAAGCCTAATAACACCCTAGACAATCAATCTCTTGAGCTAGGAAGATGCTATCTTAATTTAAGCATGTTCAAGTGATCCCCAAACGCCTCTCGGGGGGGATTCACCAAGAGATCGAAATTCAATTGATCAGAAAGAAACAAGCATTAAGAACACTTAAACTAAAGAGATCTAAGACCTTATTTAAACATAGACAAATCTAGAAATCCCTAAGTTTTCCCCTAATCTCACCCTTTCCTCAAGAACCCTAGACTAACTTACTCAGAATTCATGAAATAAAACAAAGACTTAAAATCGAAAATCAATTGCATAAAACTTAAAGCTAAAAAATCGTAAATGCCTTAGTGAAAATATGAGACTCGAAAATTGCTAGAAAAGATTGTATATTGAAACTTGAAATTCTAGTACAATTTATAGATCAAAAGATCTTAAAGAAAAAGGAAAAATACTTAAAGAGAAAAAAGGAAAAATTCCATTGAAAGAAAAATGGGAATTTCCTTTTAAAAGTTAAAAGGAAATTTCCCTAAGAAAGAAAAATAGAAAAAGAACTAAAAGACAATTGGGCTTGCACAAAGGGGCTTTTGATGGGCCTTTTTCACAGAGAAGCCCAAAGAGTCAATCTTCAACCTAAGTCTTAGTTCTGGCCCGTAAAGGCACTCGACCAAGTGATGGTCGAGTGTCATGCTCGAGTGTCGGAGACTCGAATGACAAATCTTCTAGTTTGCATCTTGAACTTCAACCTTAGGCCAGTCGATTCTTCATTGGTCTTCTTGTACTCCGAAATACTCCGTGATAAGCTCCAAAAAGTACCTAAAACTCCCTTTTATGCAATGTATGCAATGCCCGACACTAATAATGCAAATTATGCTAAAAGAACCTAAAACAATGATAATAATGCAAGTATGAATGCAAAACATGCTAAATAATGGTCCTAAAATGTGGTAAAATGCAGACACATCAACTCCCCCAAACTTAGTCTTTGCTTGCCCTCAAGCAAATATGCATCGAACTAAGAAGGAAGAGAAGTTGCTGACAATGGGAACATCTTACTTAAACAAGTGACTTGCCAAACTGAAATATTCCCTAACACTTAGTTGGTCTCTTAAGAAACTCAGATTCGAAACCTATTTCTTTCAAGTGTAGTCCGCAAAAGGGGCTATTGATCAAAGACCTTGGGATTCAACTTCCTCAAATTCAGCTAGTCACAAATGGTTTAAGCATTTTCGATCACTTCTCAATTCCTTACTCGTTTTTATTGGCTTTAGCTTTATTAATGAAGCACGAAAAAGTACGGGTTTACGCACAGTCCCGGTTCACCTTAGGCATCGATGTATTAGCTTTATCAATGAGACACGAAAAAGTACGGGTTTACGCACAGTCCCGGTTCATTTTAGGCGATATCGAAATGGTTTTATTGATGAACACAAGAAGGCACGGGTTTACGCACAATCCCCGTTCATCTTAGACCATATATTTTGAGCAGGATGATTCTATATTTACCTTATGCTTTTCTTTTTACTTAGCTAGCTGAACCTAAGGAAGGATCTTATGCAATGTATCTCAAGCCCCTAATTTGGAAAATAGAATTCGATTATGAGGTAACAAATCAGGTTCTTTTCGAGACACAACCTAAGTATCTGTTTCAAAGGTTAATGATCTACCTATCAGTGTTCAAGAGGGAAAAACGCAAGTCTAAGAGTTCGCTATGGTTACTAGCCAATCAACCTAGCAAGTCTACCTATCTAGCAAGATGATTCCCGAAATTCTAGACTCAATCCTATATGAATGCAATGCAGCTAAATGAACACTCTGTTTTTGACTTATGCATTTTCGATTTTTTTTCAAAATTTTTTTTGGTTTTTCTATGCCTTAGATGTGATGCAAATGATCAAATGCAAGAATAAAAACTAAGAACCACAGAAAACAAAGTCAAATATCCTCTAGAACCCTCCCCCAAACTTAAATCACACAGTCCCTTGTGTGTATAAAAGTCCGAAAGAGGATCCTAGACCAGCAAGTCAAGTGAAAAATATGCAAAAGCAAGCCAAGTAAAAGAAATGTAAAAGCAAGTCAATTGAAAAATATGCAATGGTATTTATAATGAAAGGAAGGGGTTTTTGTAGCTCTTAATGATTCCAGTAATCGGATGCCACATTTCGCATGAGCTCCATGTAGTAGTCATTATGCCTTTGACGCTCGAGCTCAGCTTGCTCGAGCGTTTCCGTCGAGTGTTCGGAATGCTCGACTGATTGGTGCTCGAGCGGTTGGCTCGAGCTTGCTCCTGCTGCATCGAATGGTCTTCTGTATGAGAATGCTGCGGGGGTTGCTGAGGAGCGTCTAGCTGGTGCTGGTTGGTGTTGCCTCTCACGATCCGTGGATATGGAGGCTCTTCTTGGGCGAATTGTTGGTGGTGGTGGTGGTGGTCCGCTGTTCCTCTCTAGAGCTGCCACTCTCCTACTTAGATCATCGTTTTCTTGCCTTCTAACCTCGTCGCTACCAGTCAGCTTCTTCACCTTCTTCATCAACCATTTGTTCATTTTCTGCAACAAGCCTATGTGCTTGTGTGCTTCTCGGATCGGTTCTCCTTGACGAGGTGGCATCGTGTATTCTTCAAAACAATATGCCTCGGGATCCACCTCATCGCTGTTTGTTGGAGATGAACTCTGCTGAGGGCCATTGGGATCGTACAAGGCTTCTAGAGGCGGGTTGAAATCCGTGTTTTGCCCCATTCTTATTGTCGTGTACTCCCTGTTTGGCAAGAGTAGAAAAGCGTTTGGTCTAAGTAAATGATGGAAAGAGTAAAGGAGCTTACCTCGAACTTCCGTCGTAGCCAAAAATTGACTTCTCCTTAAGTGATCGATGTTCATGAACCGAGGGTCAGCCCATTGTGTCTCATCGATTGGCACATTACACCTTTCTAGAATGCATGTGACAAGTCCGCCAATGGTGATCTTTCCATCACGTCCTCCAATTTTTTTATCTCTTGCCCAATCTCGGTATGTGACCAATTGCTCTTCAGGCATAGAATCATTCATTGGAAGGGTTTCTTCAACCTGTATCCTTGATAAGTGATCAGCAACACCGTTTTCAACCCCTGGTTTATCGACTATCTCCATGTCGAATTCTTGCAGCAACAAAATCCATCTAAGCAGTCTAGGCTTAGCATCCTTCTTTTTCATCAAGTATCTTAGAGCTGCATGATCAGTATGGACAATAACTTTTGATCCAACCAGATAGGACCAAAATTTCTCAAAGGCAAACACGACTGCAAGCAATTTTTTTTCCGTGGTGGCGTATTTCACCTAGGCTTCGTCTAGTGTTCTACTAGCATAGTAGATCACATTCAGTTTCTTATCTATCTTCTGTCCCATAACTGCTCCAACAGCATAGTTACTAGCATCACACATTATCTCAAAAGGGAGATTCCGATCAGGTGCTTGGACTATTGGTGCTGTTATCAAGGCGTCTTTAAGTTCGAGAAAAGCCTTGAGGCATTCCTCGTCAAAGACGAAATCCGCCTCCTTGCAAAGAAGACGAGTCAAAGGTCTAGCAGTCTTCGAAAAGTCTTTGATGAACCGCCTATGGAATCCTGCATGTCCCAAGAAACTCCTAATGTCCTTGACTGTTTTCGGCGGCTGCAACTGAAACATAACTTCTATCTTAGCTTTGTCGACTTCAATGCCCCTTTCAGAAATCTTATGACCTAGAACGATCCCTTCTTTCACCATAAAGTGGCATTTCTCCCAATTAAGCACTAAATCCGTCTCAACGCACCTAGATAGAACCCTGCACAAGTTTGACAATCAAGAGGAGAAGGAAGAACCATAGACAGAGAAATCGTCCATGAATACTTCGACCATCTCCTCAATCAGATCCGAAAATATAGAAGTCATGCAACGTTGAAAAGTAGCAGGTGCATTACAAAGACCAAATGGCATTCTCCTATATGCAAATGTACCATAAGGGCAAGTAAAGGTTGTTTTTTCCTGATCATTTGGATGTATAGGGATTTGGAAAAATCCACTATATATCCATCAAGGAAACAATAATATGAATGATTAGCCAACCTTTCAAGCATTTGGTCGATGAATGGCAAAGGATAATGATCTTTTCTAGATGCAAAATTCAATTTTCTAAAATCAATGCACATTCTATGTCCTGTAATGGTTCTAGTTGAAATCAAATCATCATTTTCGTTTCTAATGACAGTGACCCCTCCCTTTTTAGGCACACAATGCACAGGAGACACCCATTTACTATCAGAAATATGATAGATTATATCAGCATCTAACAGTTTTAAAATTTCCTTTTTAACGACCTCCTTTAAATTCAGATTCAATCTCCTTTGAGGTTCCCTGCTAGAATAAGATTCATTTTCAAGGTGAATTCTATGTGTGCATAAATCGGGAGAGATCCCTCTAATGTCAGACAGTGAGTATCCTAAGGCTTTTCTAAACCGTCTCATCATCACTCAATGCATTATTTACTATTACTGGATAAGTAGAGTTAGATCCAAGAAATGCGTACCTGAGCCCGGAGGGGAGTGGTTTGAGTTCCACTCTCGGTGATTTGAGCTCCGACCAGTCATCATCGAGCGGACACTCGACCTTAGTGTGGTCGAGTGTTATGGTCGAGTCTTGATTTCCAGAGGCTAAATCGGAATGCTCGAGCTTGGTGTGCTCGAGTGTTGAGGTCGAGTGTAAGGCCTCGAATTGTTTTTCACTTTTCAGTGACTTGCAAGAGTCCAACAAGCCTTTGTAGACCTCAGTTTCTTCGTATATGTATCCATCACAACCGTCTTTTATCAAAGTAGTACCAAGGTGGTCTTTCTCCATCAATTCTCCAAACAGGTCCTTTAAATGATCATCTATTTCTTGCACCACGAACAGCTGACCCTCAATGGTCGGTTTTCTCATTATGTCACTGATGCTGAAAGTCATCTTGAAATCTTTCCTAAGGTTGAGTTCGATTTCTCCTTTTGGCACATTGATGACAGCTCCTGCAGTGGCTAAGAAGGGCCTTCCAAACAGCAAAGGGTCCTTTGGTTCTTCTCCCATATCTAGAACAACGAAATCCGTGGGGATTTCTACTCCTCCAACCCGAACTGGTAAGTCTTCTAGAATTCCATGTGGAATCCTAACCGATCTGTCAGCTAGTACCAAGGATATCTTACAAGACTTGTATTTATCGAACCCTAATCGTTTGGCGACTGTTAGAGGCATTAGGCTGATCGATGCCCCTAAATCACACAAGCAACTCCTGAATGTGAGAGGTCCAAGCGAGCATGGAATCGTGAATGTTCCTGGATCATCGAGGAAGCTGCGGTTTGAAAGGAGGTGGAGCAAACGTCTTTGGGTCTTTTTGAATGTCGGTTGTGTGTTTGGGCTGATCTTCGGACACTCGAGCAGGTGGTGCTCGAGTGTGTTGGTCGAGTGTCATGGATTTCGGCTTTTTCGTGCTGATTTCTGTCTGTTCTTCGACCAAATCATCCTCCCCTTCTGGAAGGACACTGTCCTCAGTGTTCTCTGTCGGTTCAGCACGAATTAGCAATTCACGGCCACTACGGAGTGTAATGGCGTTGGCGTGATACTCCTTAGGGTTTTGAACAGCTTTTCCAGGTAGCTGTCCGGTTTGTTTGTTTGTTGATGAAGATCCTTGTTGATTCTCCACATATTTGAGACGAGCATTGAGGGTCTCAAATTTGCAGTTGAGTTCATTATGTGAAGCATCGATCTTAGCATGTACTTCAGCAAATTTCCGTGTTAATTCGGAAGCGCTGGCCGTCTGTCCCTTTAGTATCTGCTGCAAGATGTCCATCACTTCAGGTGTTTGTTGTGGTGGTTGGGTGTTGTATCCAGTAGGTGGTTGGTGGTGTGTTTGCTGGTACTGTTGTTTGGGTATTGGTTGCGGTTGCGGATGTGGTTTGGGTGGGTATACCTGGTCGTTTGGATTCGCCACGTTTGTGTTTCTGTAGGATAGGTTGGGGTTGGGTTTGTAGCTGTTGAATTGTCTGAAATTGTTGCTTTGGTTCTGTACGAAATTGACCTCTTCAACTTCGTCATCGTCTTCCTCAACCCGTTCTGTTTCACCGACATGATGTACTTGCTTATTGTGAGCTGAAAGTAGCTTGTCCAGTTTGTCTTGTATGGCTTTGAGCTCCTTTCTACTAACCATATCTGAATCTGTTACGCCTCTAGGAGTTCGATCATAGTCTTCACTGTATTGGCCGTCTGCTTGAGCTAAATTCTCCACTAATTCCCATCCATCATCGACATCTTTATTCAGAAAACTCCCATTGCTGGCTGTGTCTAGCAACATGCGTATTTTGGGGATCACGCCTCTGTATAGAGTACTGAGAAGGGACTCAGTAGTGAAACCGTGATGAGGACATTGCGATTGGTACATCTTGAATCGTTCCCAAGCCTCAGAGAATGTTTCGGAATGGTTTTTCTTAAAACCAGAGATGGAATTGCGAAAAGAATTTTCCTAGAAATGCTTCTTTGCAGGCGTCCCATGATGTGATAGATCCTTGTGGCAAGTGTTTTTCCCATAGATGTGCTTGTCTCCAAGAGAGATAGGAAACAATCGCAATTTCAGAGCATCCTCACTAACCCCGTTTATTTTTGTAAGTATGGTTAGTCTTTCAAATTCATCAAGATGATCTAGTGGGTCCTCAGAAGGTAAACCATGAAATTTACTATGCTGAACCATGGAAATCATTCCACTCTTAATCTCAAAGTTGTTGTTGGCGATGGCTGGTGGGACAATTCCATGGCGTTGAGTGTGGATACTGGGAGCATCACCGACACCAATGTGTCTAACTCTCCTAGGACGAGTTCCTAGTTCAGTAGCTTGTACTTGTTCTTCCATGTTAACCTGATCCGTGTATTCTTCGTTCAATCGGTTCCGTTGTTCTCGCAAGTATTCACGAGGCAAACGGTCTATTCTGTCAGAGTATGCAATGAGGTCTTCACTACCACGGGATCTGGTATTCATGCAAGTGATTTGTGTTGTTGGAATTGACACTCGAGCAGGTGGTGCTCGAGTGTAGTGATCGAGTGTTTCTTGGTTCTGCTAGAGCTCTCTGGATACAGAGAAAAATCAACGAGCTCGAGTTGTGTTGGTCGAGCTTGTTGACCGAGTGTACCTGAAAGCAAAGAGAAAACCAGAAACGTTTTTAGAATAATAGTATAATAAAACTTAGTCTCAGAAAAGTGATTTTCCTAATTGTAGCTAACTTTTCCCAGTTGGCAACGGCGCCAATTTGATAAACAGGTTTTTGCGGTGTTTTCTCAAATACCAAACTGTCTATTTAATCAATTGCAGTACAGTATGGTGTCAATCCAATGGGAGAGTAACTAGCAATCAAGATATAATCTACTTATTCTAATCTAAGCCAGATTCGGTTTTAGCGAGTGGTTTATCTATCCTAGGTGATAACGAAATCTTAAAACAAAATGCTAAAAACGAAACAAAGTATTAAAATGTAAAAACAGAGCATTAAAAGTAAAGCGATAGTAAAACTAATAATTAAGTGCAACAAGAAATCTCAACCTAAAGCAGAGTATTAAAATCACGAAAATTCAATAGAGGAAAAACGGGTTCTCGAGGATTAGGATCAATGATTAGGGTATTCCTAGGGGTTCTAGGCTTATCTATCAACCTATTTAGATGACCTCTAAGCAAGGAATCACAAAGTAATCACATTCGCTCTCGCGCAATGGGACCTCTCCTAAAAGACAACCTGACTTGACTCTCGCACAACGATTGGAAATTCAAGAGGCCTTAAGTATGGACCTTACAAAGCCTAATAACACCCTAGACAATCAATCTCTTGAGCTAGGAAGATGCTATCTTAATTTAAGCATTTTCAAGTGATCCTCAAACGCCTCTCAGGGGGGATTCACCAAGAGATCGAATTTCAATTGATCAGAAAGAACACTTAAACTAAAGAGATCTAAGACCTTATTTAAACATAGACAAATCTAGAAATCCCTAAGTTTTCCCCTAATCTCACCCTTTCCTCAAGAACCCTAGACTAACTTACTCAGAATTCATGAAATAAAACGAAGACTTAAAATCGAAAATCAATTGCATAAAACTTAAAGCTAAAAAATCGTAAATGCCTTAGTGAAAATATGAGACTCGAAAATTGCTAGAAAAGATTGTATATTGAAACTTGAAATTCTAGTACAATTTATAGATCAAAAGATCTTAAAGAAAAAGGAAAAATACTTAAAGAGAAATAGAAAAAGAACTAAATAGAAAAAGAACTAAAAGAACTAAAAGACAATTGGGCTTGCACAAAGGGGCTTTTGATGGGCCTTTTTCACAGAGAAGCCCAAAGAGTCAATCTTCGTCCTAAGTCTTAGTTCTGGCCCTTAAAGCCACTCGACCA
>JAKUCM010004371.1:0-54763 GCA_023374145.1 Lepidium sativum | reverse complement strand
TTTCTTTCTTCCTGTACTTGACCCGATATTGACTTTATGCTTCGTTGATCTCAACTTCTGTCGATCTTTGGTTTCGTGTATGTGTTGCCCTTTAGCTACTTTTTAAACCGATTCTTCTGGTTGATGATTCCTGTTAGTGAAGTAATAAAGCCTTGTTCTTAGATTGTTTTCATAAAGATAGCTTTTTTTCATTGGATTGCTATGGATGACTTTGATCGATTTGTCTTGTTCGAATAAAGTGCTAAGAGTCTTTCAAACGACTGCACTTAATAGCTGGAAACTTATCATCTGGATGATTAGGCTTGAGTCTATGCTTCCCATGGCCTCTGTAATTACTTTGAGTTCAGCTAGAGTTCAGATTGAAAACATTGGGTACTTTGTTTCTTTCTGGAGTATACACAGTAAATTGGAAGTCTTTTAGTAGAGTTTGATGACAAGCATTGTTTTTGTGTTCAGGTGAAAATTGATAGCTTGAAAGGGAAGAAGATTGGATTTTACTTTTCAGCTGCGTGGTGCGGACCATGTCAGCAGTTTACTCCACAACTGGTGGAGGTGTACAACGAACTCTCTCCAAAAGTTGGGTTCGAGATTGTGTTTGTGTCGGGTGATGAGGATGAAGAGTCTTTCAATGATTATTTCAGTAAGATGCCATGGCTCGCTGTCCCGTTTACTGATTCGGAAACTCGTGACCATTTGAATGAACTGTTTAAGGTTAGGGGAATTCCTAATCTAGTGATGGTTGATGATCACGGTAAAACTTTGAATGAGAATGGGGTTGGGGTCATACGAAGCTATGGAGCTGATGCTTATCCTTTCACACCAGAAAGAATGAGGGAAATCAAAGAGGAAGAAGATAGAGCTCGGAAAGAACAGACCTTAACATCCGTCTTGGTGACTCCTACACGGGACTTTGTGATTTCGCGAGATGGGAACAAGGTACACCTGGGAAAATACTAGCTTTTGACTGAGATTGAATTCTTTGTTGCCAAAAAAAAAAAGTACCTATAGAAAACTCTTGCACTAGTCACTTATTGTAACTTTCTTTCTTTTTGACTTTATTACTTAATGAGACTGATCAATTGCATATTTCTATTAGGTACCTGTATCAGAACTTGAAGGGAAAACCATTGGGCTTCTCTTCTCGGTCGCCTCTTACAGGAAATGCGTAGAGTTTACTCCAAAGCTTGTTGAAGTTTATGAGAAGCTGAAGGAGAATGGAGAGAACTTTGAGATTGTACTGATATCTCTTGAAGATGATGAGGAGTCTTTTAATGAAGACTTTAAGACCAAGCCATGGCTAGCATTGCCATTCAACGACAAAAGCTCATCAAGATTGGCTCGGCACTTCATGCTGTCAGCGCTACCAACGCTGGTCATTCTTGGGCCTGATGGAAAAATCCGCCACTCGAATGTCGCTGAAGCTGTTGATGACTACGGAGTTCTTGCGTATCCTTTCACTCCAGAGAAGTTTGAAGAACTCAAGGAGATAGAAAAGGCAAAGATGGAGGGTCAAACGCTGGAGTCAATTCTTATCTCTGATAATCTCAACTACGTTCTCGGAAAAGATGGGGCTAAGGTAAAGATCTCTAGACTCTTTTCACCTTCCAAACATTGATTTTCGAGGCCACTTTGAACCAACCTGAATTTTTTTGGTTTTTGTTAGGTGCTTGTTTCGGATCTGGTGGGGAAGAACATTCTTCTGTATTTCTCAGCTCACTGGTGTCCTCCTTGTCGTGCTTTTACACCAAAGCTTGTTGAAGTATATAAGCAGATAAAGGAGCGGGATGAAGCCTTTGAGTTAATCTTCATCTCCAGTGATCGGGACCAAGAATCATTTGATGAGTACTACTCGCAGATGCCTTGGCTGGCTCTTCCATTCGGTGATCCTAGGAAACCATCTTTGGCTAAGACCTTTAAGGTTGGTGGTATTCCAATGCTAGCAGCTCTAGGACCAACCGGGAGAACCATAACAAAAGAAGCAAGGAGCCTTGTGGTAGCCCATGGAGCTGATGCTTACCCGTTTACTGAGGAACGTTTGAAGGAGATTGAAGCTAAGTACGTTCAGGATGACAAAAGAGTGGCCTAAGAAGGTGAAACATGATCTTCATGAAGAACATGAACTAGAACTGACTCGTATTGAGGTTTACACTTGTGATAAATGTGAAGAAGAAGGACATATTTGGTCTTATCATTGTGATGAATGCGACTTCGATCTTCATGCCAAGTGTGCTTTAAAGGAGGAGACCAAAGAAAACGACGAGGTGGCTATGGAAGGTGGGGGCGAGTCCAAAGATGGTTGGGTTTGTGATGGAAACGTGTGCACTAAGGCCTGAGAGATAGTTTCAGACACAGGTTATGTGTATGTATGCTAAGCTATTGCCTTGTAACTAATAAGAATGAATAAGTGTGGATACAGTCTGATTAATATCTTTTGGTGATGAACTCTATTTTGATCTTCAAGAAAAAAACTAAAGAATATTCTAGTTTAACTTTGATCTTGTATCAAAACATCTTGGATTCCATCAACAGTATGAAACAATATATTGGCAAACTCTATATATGCATATATTGGGAGAGAGAGATCTCTGCTCTTAAATGAAATTTACATCGTCTTGGCTTAAAGCTAAAGGCACTGATGCTCATCTTCAATGGCTTCAAATCTTCTCATTCGTATAACCAACTGCTAGATAACGAAAAATTCAGATCAAAAGAACTTCCTTTAAGCTTGAGTTGAAGATCAAAGATAAATTAACTGGTATAGTGTAATGTCTTCAACAATGTAAGATGAATCTAATATCATGTAGGAGTTTGAATAGCTGTAAACAGTAAACTATAGTGATGCTTTTATATATATTCATAACTTACCAGTTATACTCAATTTTATATCATATGGCAACCACGTTGATGAACTTCCTCTTGGCAAATGCAAGCCACCATTTGTTTGGTGTTCCGTTAGCTCTATAAGCTACATTCAGTAGCCTCCCACTTGTTTCCTCTCGAACCTGCTTCAGATAGTTCCTCAAAAGGTCTGACATTTGAAGCCAACAGAACACAAGACTTTAAGGTCCAATTAAATTATCACAACAGCTTAATGTTGACTGAAAGAGAAGCCAAGGAGTCAATATACCTGCTTCGTCCGGGGACTTAGGAAGCGGAAAGAGACCTGGGAAAGGAAAGCCAGTTTCTCCAGGAACAGGAATATCTTCTAAACCCAAGTTGATTATCGCCTTAGTTCCTACAGCTAATGTTCTACAGCCTTCGAGTCTCTTTAACGCAACATTTATGTAGAAAGTCAAGTATATAAGGAGCTTATCAGCAGGACTTTTGATATCAAATTTTGTGAAGAAGACATTTGCACGAAAGAAGGTGATTGCCTCGTCCACGATATCGGTTTTGTCTGCAGACAAACCAACAATTATAAATGCTTATTTTACATTTTTGAGAGACCACATTGATGCTTTGTTTTGATTGATACCTTGTTCCGAAATAGGTGCAGGGCCCTTTATATGACTCTTGAGAGGAAGTAAAGGACAACCACATGCCTCTGTTATCCCTTCTGCATCCACAAAGCTCGAGTGATAAACCTAATTGAATCGTTTGATCATGAGGATTATGGAACAAAATGAGTGTCACAGATTTAACAAGTAGAAGCAGTGGATTCAAATAATCCATGGAATCAAATCAATGTATTCAGAAGAAACAAGGATTATGGTTAAACAATCGGTGATGCACACTCCGGATCAATGATACAATCTCAAGGAAATACCTTTATTTTCCAGAAGATCCAACTGAATCTAACTAGTTATTTATCAACTAATCAAAATTAGAACTGAAAAAAGAATGATTCTACCTACCATTTTTGTTCCCAATTTGAACAACGAACCAATATCAGGGAGGAGAAGAATCGAATCGTAGGTAGATCTCCTGAAATTCAGATCATGAGAAAATGTAAGAATTCAGAGTTAGGTAAAGGATTGATTTTTAAAATGTAGAAAGGAAAACTTTTACCTCTTTGAAATTGGTTAATGAGATCAGATCGGATTCAAATTATTCTGCGAAAGATCTCTGAAGAGTTCAGCTGTAGTCGGAGGTAGTTATTCGGAATCTAATCGGCGGTGAGAAACTGAAATCGATGAACAAGGGAAAAGAAGAAGACTTTGAGAAAGAAGAACATTGCTTCGAACCGGGACTTGCTATTGTTATTCCGGTTTAGGTTTGACTTTGACTTTCACGGTTTACAAAAATATAGTGGTTCAGTTTCATTTTCATAGATCACTGTCCGGTTTAGTTTTCTATGCGTTTTAATCGGATTGAACTCTGATCTCCAACATCAAAAAAATGATTTTATTGTCATTTTCATCTTGTATTAGTGTTCATGTAAAGTTACGTTTGACATAGAAGAATGAATATTATATTAAGTAAATCATTTTACATAAATAAATCTTACATTTAAAGACAATTTTCTACACTGATTTGACAACAATACAACTGGTAATACTAAACTAGATTGATGCTGCAGTATATGGTTTCAGTGTCGTTTAAATTTGAAGTTACTGAGATTTGCCGAAGGTTATCACCTGAAAAGTTGAAAATTTCATTTTGCTCAGTGTGATTATGCGAGTTTAAGTCCTTATGGCTATGAGTTTTATAGCTTGTGAATGCGCCTAAAGCTCCAAGAAACCCTTCATGTCTTAAAAACATTGCCTTTGCCTCACCTCTTGACCTGAACGTATTTTTGTGGACATACAATAAGTCTTAGAACTAGAGGGATTCAGTACATAGTTTCAGTTTCGGATTACCAAAAGTGAACAGCAACAGATATTGTGTCCATGGTGTACTCAAGCCCACGGATGAAAAATCCACCAAAGAAGATACGCTTAAGGCCGAATCTGAGAGCATTCAAGTAAGCAATCTGGATAGAGAAAGAGTGAAAATGATACAATCCAGTCAGAAAATAATCATCAGGTTTGGTTTGAGTTTTTTTGTAGATTGCCATTGATTTGGAAAACTGACCTGACCAATGTTATTTGATATCATTCTTAAGAGGGATCTTGCAACATCTTCTGGCTCGTAATCTTCAAGTTCTTTGCCATCAGAAATCGCTTTCCCAAAGCTGGAAGCAATAGCTGTTGACGAGAGACCAATCTACCATAAAAGAATGAAAAGAAAAGGTTTTGATTTTACATATGAATCCAATCTATGAATTTGGCAAAACAATATTAGTAGACTACCTTTAAATAATCCATTCCACCATAGATATCCCCCACAAGCATGTCAATTACTCTGTTATTTCCATGGTGACTTAATTCGAGCAGCTCATCAAAACTGAAACTAAGAGATAGTGGAAACTCAAGCACGGAGAAAAAACAACAAGAATAGAGTTAAATAAGAAGTCACACCTCTTGCATTTTGTTAAAAGCTTTCCAAGACCTAAAAATGTGCCTCCACCAAGGCTTGTACCACTTATACGTTCATACTTATCATCTCCGTCGACCTGCATAAGATCAAGTTCAACTAAGCAACATAGCTGATGTAGTTGCAAATAAATATACTAAAATGATCAGAGAAGTCAAAACCATTGAAAACCTTGATCATGCTAACACCAGAGCCGATATTGACAAGTAAATATGGGTACAAATCACTGTGGTCAATCTCGGCAAACTCCTTTTTGGCATCCAAGTAGGTAAAAGCTTCCCTTGGGACTGTCTGCAATTAGGTCCAAAACTTCTAGTGTAAGCAAGCATGCAATAATTCATTGTTGCATATATGTCCATATGGATTAATACTGATGTTAAAAAGGCAGAAGTAAGAAGTTTGCCAAATTTTATTCTGCCACGGATGTCTTTTAATGCAGTGAAGAAACTATAATCATCAATAACGTATTGTCCTAAATCGTAATCTAGCTAGTTATATTAGCGTCACCACTCAGACCTAGAGATTAATAACTATCAAAGAAGAAAAATACAACTAAACACATACATAAAATAAACAAAAGATTGTTGACAAAGGTGAATGAGTTTGTCGCCTAGACTCTTCACAGTGCAGCATTGTTAAAGTGCATACAATAAGTACATTTGGAAATGCAGACACTAATACATATAAATCCTCATTTGGGTAATGCTTGGAAAACATAATGAAGAGATGATGATAAAAGATCCAACCTTTAAGAGAAAATTAACACCCCCAACAAGAGAATGCATCTCATCTTCCTTATCGAAAAGAATTCCAAGTTTCTCCTTAAAGAGATCAGCAAACTTAAACGCCCCACCACCTGTGGCCTTTTGGAACAGCATACCAATTAGGAGACCATGAAAAAACCACAAACTGAGATTATCATTGCAACATTCCTCACTATAAAAGCTTTAGCCAAGCTATAACCAATGATAGCTTTTTACCTTAACAAAAACTTTATCATGGGATACGCCATTCCGATGCTGAACACCTGAACAACTACCTCTGTCAGTAAAATCCAGGAAAGACAGAAACTTTGACAAATCAGAATACATATGAATCCGATCTTGAATCAGAAGTAGCATTATAAAAATCAATACTTACCGGAACGATGAAGAATATTACATCGAATAAACTCTAAACAATCATCAATCTTTTTGGTCTCAAATTTGGCGAAACAAAGCTTCCCTTTAACAACAGAGCAACCATTACGAGAATCCTCGCAATGGTCATCATCATTTGATGAAAAATACACAAGCTTGATCAGAGTCCCTACAAAACCATAAATCCCCAAATGAAATCACACAAACCATCTCTAGTCGAGATCAATCCAAACGAATCCAGAACCGAAGAAATCTAAATGAATCAGACAAAGCTAATCTAGGTTTTGTTTTACCTCCGATGTCGAGAGCCATATGAGAGCTTTGAGTCGCATCCATGGCAGTGTCTTTTCTTTTTTTTCCTCGGAATTCTACTTTTTGATCTAATTTTCTGGGATTTTTCAACGTTTAAAATAAGTTCAAACGCTTTGACAAAAAAAAAGAATTTCAACGATCAACTACTTCGGATCTAACCTATCCACTTCCCTCTTCCATGGCTGACTTGTTTCTCTTCTCCATGGAGCAATGTTCGGCTGTCCCAAATTTATTGCGTAATTATTAAATACAAGCATTATGGCTTCCTCTACCGTATTAATTAAATAGTACGATTGTGGCTTAGTTGTTTTTTCATCATGATTTAGGTACATTATAAAACTGTTACATATGGAGAATTTTTAGGATATCCGTATCCGTCCGATCCGCTAAATTCAGATCTATATCTGGATTCGATTTGATAGATATTCGGATTAAATATGTCTGTGAAAAAACGGATATTCACGAATATATGTTATTATTTATTCTATTTTTAATTAAAAAATATTAAAAAATTAAATATTTTTAAAAAAACTAAAATTTTAAAAAATATATCTAAAAAAATATATTCGTCGAGGACAGGTGCCCCAGTGGTGTTGTCACTTTACAAATTCTCATGGCATCAGAGATCGAACCCCCTACATGCAGTAGTATGAGCGGGATTTAAAGCCAATATTCTTTTTGACAAAAAAAAATATATATTCTGTAAAAAACGGATATCCGTTTCTAATTTTTGTATTATCCGTATCCGTTATCCGCCGATCTGTAAAATTAATATCTATATCCAGTATCCGTTTTACCCGGATATCCGTTTTTCGAAAAAAATAGATACGGATACGGATATCCGACGGATACGGATGCTGTATTAACAGGTCTAATACATCAGATACTAAATTCGATCAAATAGTTATATGTAAACAAAAAATATTAATTAAACAATAGTTGAGGAATATATGTAAGAAAAAAACAATAGTTGAGGAATTTGTCTGTCAGTAGTTAGGACCTATAAAAATCAGCATTAAATGCTATGCATTGACTTTTAGTTTAATTGAATTATTGGTACACTTGTCGTAGTAGTAATCCAGATGTAGTATCGTTAGTCGTACGTCTTGTCACATTCGAGATTTGGAAACGTTTGTCGACCACTTGTAATAAACTATATACACATTCCCTCGCTTCTCTAACCTCGTAGAACATTGGCTGTGATGGTCGGGACACTATGATGATTACATGTGACTAATTTATAGATTCTCAATCTCGAAAACTCAATACAACAATCAGTGTGGTGGTCCTAAGAATTAGGTTTGGGTTGGCTAAACTCACGATGCACATATTAAATAAGTGATATGATGTGCTAGTTATCTATGGCCCATTGCATCCTAATTTACCCTATTCACATACTTCAAATTCTGTTATTGTGAATCCGAGAATAAACTTAAGTTGTATGAGTTTCCAACTAAAAATCAATCGGTAATGAGTAAAAAATCTCATATATTATATATTAGTTACGATTCTTTCCAATTTATGCTGTGATCTTGATATGTTCGGGGATGGATCGACGACACCAATTTTAGATATGAATTGTTGAAATTGGATTAACTTTGGGATTGAACTGAATTAGATAATTTGGATTGTGAGCTCTGATGCCATATTAAATTATGAGATTCCAACTCAAAAACGAACTAGTAATGAATGAAAATATTCGTATCTTATAAATAGTAGTTAGGATCCTTTCCGGTTTATAACATTCCCGTCACTGGTTGCAATAGCGAAAGAGAATTATTCTTGTTTCTTTTGTGTATTTCACAACAAACACACAACGTTGTTATGCCAACAATACAAGCGATTTAATATCCTTAAAACATATTTTATTCATTTGTTCAATATCTCTTGGCCCAAAATACATAATTAAGAAGATTAAGAGTATTGAGAACACATACAAGTACATAAAACAGTTCAAGTTTAGAGTCGTTGAGATCTTTCCCACCTAGCCATTGATGACCAAGCCAGCCAGTGACGCCATTAGTGACCTCCACAAGAACTGAACTCAGGTAAAACCCCATTGCAATGGAGCACCAACCCAATGCTATACTCATACTCTTCATACTCACTGGAGCTTCTCTATAGAAAAACTCTTGCATCCCTCCCAATGTCAATATATCCGAGAAACTTAGCATAACATACTGAAAAATAAGCCAAAAAACAGAGATTTTGAAGTCGTTTTGAACAGCCTCATGTTTCCTTTTAGCTTCTACAATGGCTGCAATCGCCATTGAGATAGAGGAGAGAGTTAAGCCAAGTCCAATGCGTTTTAGAGAGAAGCTTGATGTTCTGTTGATACTTTTTCCGAAGAGTTCATATAAAGGTATGATTGAGAGAATGAAGATGATTGAGATGACGTTGAGTGAAGGTACAGGGATCTCAAATGAAGGAGATATTCGTCTGTTCATTATCACGCCTTGTTGTACAGTGAAGGTCAATAATTGAGCCACACAAGAGTTCATGACAATTGTGCTTCCAAAGATTGGTAAGAGACCGAGAAATGTTCTTGTTTCTTCAACTTGTCTTGATGAGATATTTTTGTCCAGCAATGCTTTATCTAAACACCTGATCAAAAAAACTTTAGGTTCACATAACAATCAAATTTTCTAAGTAAATTGTTGGATAACCAAGAAGATTAAATAACAACAAAATCGTCCGCACTAGCGTAGTCCAGTGGTTGAAAGTTTTTCGCATGGTTCCTTTTGACATTCGGGTATAGTCTGATCCCATGTAGTCCGTTGAGTCGAGAACCAGCTAAGGAACAAAGTCCCTCTGACGTGCTCAGCACCCATGATGTCCATTGAACCAAACTACTCGAATTATCAAAAAAGAAGTTACAACAATATTAGGACACTTACTTTAACTTCTTGTTGTAATGAATGGTCATGTCGGTAGATATAAGACTTTGCATCATTTCTACATCCGAAACCGATCCATTTCGATGTTTTGTAGCCGATATAAACACATTTGCAATTCTTGTGAAGGGACTTCCGGTAGGATGTTTCAGCCGATAAAATGGTAATCCAGCTGCGAAAATGAATAGCGCAATCGCTAGAAGTACAATAGATACATTGAAAATATCTTCAATCCAAGCCATAACAGTTACAGCCATGAGCCATCCAAAGCAAACAGAGAAGTAATACCAATTGAAGAACTTAGAGATCTCTCGTTGTTGTCTACGATCAAACTGATCACCTCCATGTGCAAGCAGAGAAGGTCTAGTACCACCCGAACCAAACGCGATCGCGTAAAGTCCAATGTATAGAACCGTTGATTGAAGAGTCGAAGGTGGTTTATCTCCCTCAGATTGTAGATTAGGGTTATGAGCTTGTAATGTCAACACAACCAAACCCTAACAAAAAAAAGAATCAAACTTTGAGTTTTGTTTGGTTTGTTTCATTTTCAGACATGGAACTTTGAGTGTTTTTTTTTCATTACCAAGATTTCAATGGAACACGATATGAGGAAAGTAGTGGATCGAGTGACGAATGAGTCAGCCACGAAACCACCAACGAGAGTGAGTAAATAAGATGTTCCAATGAAATTGGTCACCATGTTTGCTGCTTTGGCTGATGAGTAATGCATTGAATTCATGAAATATAACACCATGTTGTTTCCAATAGCTATTGACACCATTAGCTCCACTAGCGCCACAACTATAACCAAATAATATTATATAAATTATAACATTGTCGAAATTCCTTCTCCTTTTCTTTTTTGGTCAACGACAAATTACATTAGACTATAACTGGCTGGCACACTAGCCAAATTCCTAGACTTGATCTCTGGTTATGCAAATAAACAGCCTTAAATAAATTTACTACCAACCACTAGGATATGAGTCATTTGTAATTTCTCCTCCTTCACACATGACTTTTTTAGACATTAATTATTATACAAAAAAAATTGTTAAGTTTTGAGAAGGTTTACCACAAACAATTAAAGAAGCTCGAATTCCACCATGTTTGTCAAGAACTATTTCTCTCCCTCTCCAATCTTCAAACTTTTCTTCCATTTCGTTTTCCATTGTTGCGTTTAATGGCTTTTGGAATGTTTGTATCTATATTTTGAGTTTGAGATCTTCCATATATATTTTATTAACAAACATTTATATATACACAAATATTATTCAGATGGTGACACATCTCAAACTACTTCTCAAAAAATAAGGGAAGATATATGTAAGAATTAAATATAATAATTATTTTTTGGATGAAGCAAAAAATAAATTATGATATAAGAAAATATTGATTATTTCTAAAATGTTTGGGATTCTAAATTAATAAATTTTGCCAAATGTCAGAGTATCTTATGTTATGATTTGTCAATTATAGAACATGATCTACATTCATTTGTGAAGGATATGTATCTATATTGGTTAAGGTCATGAATCTACGTTAGAGATTAATGTCTCAACTAAGTATATCTGATTTTAAATTCACGTAATGTCGAAAATTACTAACTAAAACTCACATTCTTTTTGTCAACTCTTATATTTTAAATATTGTAACCATGAAAAAGACAACTATTTTTTGTTTTTGTTAAAATGTAAAATTTACTGACCAATTAAAAATAATATTTACATGAATGAGTAGCAGTCAACTAAGTGAACGGCCATAGTTTCAAATTAAAAGAATAAAAAAATATGAGTAAATGAAATTCAAACCATCTCTTAAGAAGTCTTTAGCTTGTGAAGATGAAGACAGAAAAATTGTAAATGAATAATCAACAGAAAATTCTCTAACACTTATGATAGAATATATGTCCTATGATTTAATCTACGCAGTAATGAAGTGAGAATGTGTTAAACAAATTCTTTAGTCTTCTGAAATTCTCTAAATATGGTGAAAAAGTTGGCCATCCTTCTGCCATAGGTTATATTGAGATATAATTTATGAATGCGTAACCTTAAATGATGGATCTCCCCAGGTTTTATACTTCGAAAATTTCTCACCTACCCTTTATTAGGGAATAATATCTCACATCGGAAGTTGGGAATGATCCCCTCTAATATATATAAGATATGAAACTCTCCAGTCATTGCCAATTGGTTTTGAGTTGGAACTCATATTCTAATATGGTATCAGAGTCTACAATCCACACTGTCCAACCCGATCCGACCCAAAATTGGTCTAATTATCGACAATCTAAACCCAATATTGGTGTTGTCGATCAATCCCCTAACATACCGAGATTAATGGCTAAATAGCCATTATCTCGAGGGGACATATTAGAGAATAATATCTCACATTGGAAGTTGGAAAGGATCCTCCCCAATATATATAAGATATGAACCTCTCAACTCATTGCCGATTAGTTTTGAGCCCATATTCTAATACCCATGTCCCGCACTTTTCCCTGAGCGCATTAAAAAATATCGACTGGAAAGGTTATGGTTTGATCCTCGTAAATGTCATCGATCAAGATGGACATGTGTGTTTCTCGAATGGGAAAATGTCCCTTCATATGTTCAAATACAAATCGCCTTACATTGGTATCTCAGTCAATGTCCCTTCACAATCAATCTCTTTTTAATTATTAGTATCAATCTCTGAAATTTCTAAAGGTTTGACCAGGATTTTTTGCTGTTATATTATCATTCTTAGATTTGCAGCTATGTCCCTGACCTTGCAAGATCATTTAGCAGGCCTAATATTCTCCTCTACTGACTTGGACTTTCAAGGAGATTGTTTATCTGTACTAGGCTTTCAGCCTCAAGAAGTTGAACGTGAGGTTGTTGAAGAATGTATCCAGAAAAAAATCGCTTTGGTTATTGGAATGAATGAGATGAAACCCCAGAAAGACCAAGAAGCTGTTCTCTTTCTGTTTTTCGAAGACGAGCCTGAGACATTGTACTTAGAAGATGAGGAATTAGAAGGTGAGTATTACTCTACCTCCTTGGAATAATATATCTACTTCTGATAACAGATACACTAGATAATAGAATTGTGAAGATATATGTTCTGGATTTGCATCTGGTTTTAAGCAGACTTGTTTATAGAAACCTTACATGATCAATGTTAAATAATTCTGCAAGTTTTGTGTACTTGATTTAGCTTGTTCAAAGCTAATAAACCTAAACCAAGCTCTATACAGTTCAAAATTCAGGCCACGATGCTGCAGGAATAGTCAATAGGACACTTTGTGATTTATTAGGCTTAAACAATAGAACATTAGTAGCTCTGTTCTCTGCAGTTTCGAAATGATTTGTTCTGATCAATACACAAATAGGTAATACAAAACTTCAATCCTTAGTAGTTTTACAACCTTCACAATTAAGCATATACTATTAGAATATGGGCTTCCAACTCAAAACTAATTGGCAATGAGTGGATTAGCCCAAGTCCTATATATACTAGAGAGGATCCCTTCCAACTACCGATGTGAGATATTATTCCCTAATATGCCCCCTCGAGACGATGACTCTTTGGTCATTAATCTCGTATGTTCGGGAATGGATCGACGACACCAATATTGGGCCTGGCTTGTCGATACTGGGACCACTTTGGGTTGGATCGGGTTGGACAGTGTGGATCGTGGGATCTAATACCATATTAGAATATGGGTTTCCAACTCAAAACCAATTGGCAATGAGTGGATTGGCCCAAGTCCTATATATACTAGAGATGATCCCTTCCAACTACCAATGTGGGATATTATTCTCTAATATATACTACTTCGAAAATAGGAAACCTTTCTGGTCGAGTAAGAGCAGCTAAAAACTGTAATTCCAACTCACCAAGGCATCTATGTCTGATTATACAATTTCAAACTATGTATACACATATGTCAGAAAGTAAAATAGATAAGAGGAACACACCAAATCTTGTACACTTTCCCTGCAAGACATCTCAAGCAGCAGAAGGTGCAGGAACATAACTTATTTCCGAGTCAAGTACTGAAGCTAGGATGCTTGATTTTGTAATGTTTTCTTTGACATCTTTCGGTTTGAAATTGAGAGATTCATCATTATATACATCCCACCATTTATCAACTAACATCTTAATGTCTTCTCTGTCCATGTTAGCTTCTTCTCCTGTGTACCTCCATGGTTTAGATCCCTATCAATTCCACCATTAAAAGGAAAAGAAATTAAGCTTCAGCAAAAATATAAACAGGCTTAGGATTGTAAGTAAAAAAGGGAACAACTTACAGCTGCACAATAATGAACAACCATGACTTTCTCCAGCTCCACATTCTCCGGGTGACGCCAAAGCATAGCCAGAACCAGATTATAAACCAGAGGGATCGGTTTGTACACTTTCTCAAAGAACATATTGAGAAAATCCTGCCAATTAGTCAAAGGTACACATACAAAAATCATCAAAACCATATTTTGATTAGAACCATTACAAACTGTTGAACTAATGTAACTCACTTGTTCTGCGAATGGTGAAGGCGGTGTGACCTTCAGGCTCTGAAGGAGACTCTTATAAGTCAAAGGGTTAGGCTCAAACACAAACATACCCGCGTTGAAATACAGAGGAGGAGGTGGGGATTCCATATCTTCCGGCCACGTGACCTTCTCCGGGCACTGTTGACAGTACCCAATTGAATACTGCACTGAGTGGCTCCATGTTTTCTCACAGAAGCAATCCATCACAGCGTGAAAATACCCATCAGGCAAATCAAAGAGGTGATCGATATTGTTGAAGACTTGAATATCTGCATCCAGGTATATCATCTTGCTATACGCTTCAAACTACAATAAATTTCAAAAGTATAAATCAAACCACCATAAAGCTTTCAACTATAACACATCTTAAGCTAGATTTTTTGCAGAAAAAATCGAGATACTTACGTTCCAAATACGCAGTTTTGAGTAGTTAAGAACGTAATATACCATAGCAAACTGAACTTGGTTTTCTGGAGGATATACAGGCTCGATCTCACGCAATACACAGCCTTGAGACCTCAAGATCTCTCTATGTTCCTTAGGCACATCAGGTAACATAGCAACAACTAGAGGATAAGCACTTTTGACCTTACGCAAACCCTTTACTAGCCCCACTACTCCTTTCACATAGTCTCCATTACCTGCCAAAAATGTCACATAAGCTCTCCTTGAAGGTGCTTGATGCACCTTCTCGGATACATAGATCGAATTTAAGGGAATCTCAGGGGCCATTTGAAGTAAGGAAAAAGTATTGGGGTGGGTTTTATGAGAAATTGAAAACTTTTCTTGAGTGCTTGAGAAGTAAAAGAAGAGAGGTCTAGTTAGTTACTTTGGTCTTTGGCTTGTGAGTAGTTCTGTCAACTCTATCACAACGTTTGTTTAAATAGAGCGTAGTGAAAGGTAAATTTGGTAGAGCACAACTGACCGGTCCAATAGCTGTCTTAAGTAGACTTACCGTCTGCCACTAGATTAAAAATCATTTGTAATTCGTCTTCTTTATTTTCGATATTATTTTATATGAATTACATTATATATATAATTATATTATGTAGAAAATGAGTTTTACTCTCAGATATTTGATAATTTCTTGTATTTGTCATTTTTCTAAAGGTGGGGGTGATGTAATTCACCTTTAGATATAAAAATAATTTTTGGTAAATCGTTTCCGAAGAATTCAAACGTATATTTTGTAAAATCATTTTTGATGATTTTGAAACATTTTTTAACGAAAAGACAGATTTTAATTGGGTAGTAATATAATAAGATTGAAGGAAGACCATGAATTTCTAGTAAAGTGCCATGTGCTTGTCAAGGCTTTTCTACAACTGCAAATAACAATTATATTTTTGGACATAAGAATTGACAAGAATTTTTTTTATCAAAAAAGAAAAGTTAAAGAGTTTTGTGATTTTGTTATGATGCTAAAGTTATATGATTTTTAAAAGACTATAGTCAGTCGATTATCATTTACCTGAACTAATTTTTCTTTTTTTCTGTGATTGTTTTTAATTATTCAGACGACTTTCCAATCTTTGAAACGAAATTTATATTGTTTTGATTTGTTAGGAGGCAGAAATCGAAAATATGTTATAACGATCACAAGTACAAATAATTAAATAGTAGGATTATACTCGTGTTGTAACGTAGAATTTCATTATTTTTATAAAACATGTTTAATTAGGTAGAATATTAAATTCGTGTTGATATTAGAGAATATTATTTTCGAGATATTGTTTTATAGACCAGCAATCTGAATCGAAATTTATCCAAATTAGAAAAATTGAACCCCAAAAAATATCTAAATGGAACCTAGTTCTATGTATCCAAAAATCCAAACCAAATCAAAAACCAAATTTTGAATTTTTACATAAACATATTTGAACACGAACTCGATCTATATCTATTCGAATCATATCAAAAAAATAAAAATATCAAGATTAGTCTTAAATCAAAATAACTAAAATACTGAATTTGATTAAATCATGGTTTTTTCCAAATACATCACAATTTAGTTATAAATCCTAATTTCGAAACTCAAAATTTATAATATATGTATACAAATGTATGTCTAAAACATAAATACATCTATACATATATTTATATGTCACATATCTCTATAAATTATAAACCATATGCACAAACTCAGCTTAGAGAAGTATATAGTTTGTGTTTGTAGATCACAACCAAACAAAACAGTTGGTGTTAGTGTCTTTGTCAGGTGACCTTTACTTGTCTTTTTAATGACAAATGAAAACAATGAGCTCTGATATTTCCAGAAATATAAATGCTTTTTCTAGATTGGTAGGATTTTATTAGAATACTAATCTTTAAATTTTGATATTACACTTTGTGATTAATTGTATAAGAGTGAACGAAGTTGTCGAAATCTTTCAGTTATTAAAAGATTTTGTGTATTGAAATCCGTCTAGATGTGTTGCGGAAGGAAACTTTGTTTTTTTTTCATGTCGAAAATTGGTTTAAACAGTAAAATAAATATAAAATAATAATTTCTTTTTAATAATATTGCTTTCTATTGAGAAACCACATCTATATATAAGCGATAATAAATTCCAAAAGCAAATCATTCGGCGAGATGTAGAATTCAACTCTTAAACATGAACTCGTTAAATATCTCGTGTTTTTTCTCAAACAAAATTTTTTAATTAGTTCAAATATAAGCTTTAAATTTCACAATTGTAAGCAGTTCTAACATACCAATGCATAAAATGTTACATAATTAAATGAATCAAGCTTTTAAAATTGTTTTTATTTTGTTAACTCATCAAATAGATCAATAAAATTTAATTTATAGTTAATTTATTTATTTTCTAAAATCTTCTGTTTTATATAATATAATGGAATCAGATTCTAAATGTTTAAACTATTAGCTAAAACATTTATATAAGTACTAGAACTAAAATGAAGTTGACATCGTTCATGAAATTAATAAGATGCAGAAAATAAATAGTTTTAAGTAATGAGAAATCACTTTTGCTCGGTGGATAGTAAGTATTATGGATTCTGTTAATTTAATTGTTGATGTAACACAAAAGTAATTTAGAAATAATTAGGTGAAATCATAATGACGAAGTCGGTTAGACAGAAAAATATAAAATTTTAAATCTCATTTCTACTATTGCAGATAAAAGATTCGATTTCTAATATCTTGAATATTTATAAAATGACTAGATCACTAGACCATCTATCTTTGGCGAAAGACTCCTTCTTTGATTACAAAATCAAGACAGTTATTATATAATCCGAACAAGTACCTAATTTTGATCATGACCTTCATATATATACTAACTGAAAAATTTAATCGGAAAAGTCGTTTAAAAATATGTTTGAATAATCGGATATTTGTTTTTAATTCTACCGACATCGTTAGACCCTACACCTTGGGAAAACACGTTGCATGATTTTTTTCTGGCTTTTTACTATTCTATTGGTGCACAAAAAAACTATAATAATTTTTGTAGAAATATTGTCATTTTCATAATTTTATTTTCATCATAAATAATACTTTTAAACAATAAAATATTATAATCGAGTACATGTGACCAGTAGTGTAATCACTTTACAAATTCTTAAAACACGAGGAATTAAACCTCTTATCTGCAAGAATGAATTTTAAAAAACTAATATGCTAATTAACATAAAAAACAATAAAATGTTATATATTATGGTTCTGATTGACAATTTTTCGTTGCTTAAAAAAATTAAATTAAATTAATTATATTTTAGAATAAAAATAAACTTGAATATAATTAATTTAATTTAAACTTTTCTAAAAAAAATTGTTTTCAAAATAACTAAAGTAATTACCAATTACCAACTGGAGCACATATTTTTACACATTTTAAAATAGATTTGGACATACAAGTGACATTTAGACTAGTGGCATGTGGTAAGTCCACAAGAGACATGCACACTTGTACATTCTGGAATCGAATCCCCTCGCTTGAATTTGCAAGAACTTGGATAATAGACCGACCGTTTGTAATCTAATGTTCGACAAAAAAAAAGATTTGGACATTTTGTTTTCAAAATTTTGATGGAAATGACGACATACTATTTACAAATCAATGTAAATAATTACATATGAATACTTGTCCGTAGATAAAAATATAAAAATATATTCAAAAAAATATAAAGTATGGACGGTGGTTTGTGGTCTACAATTCAGAAAAGCTGCTTCTAGCAAAATGGCTCAATGGCACCAAAATAAATATCATCAAAGTCTATTATATATCTATTATATGTATTTTCGTATCTTAATATCATCATCAGAATCCCAAAACAAATTTATTTAAGTAGCAACATATATGACTCCATAATCACCCATAAGCAAAACAAAAATAAAGTTTTCTTTTTAACGTGGAACAAAGAAAATGGTTCTCCTTCGAATCTCAAGCTTTGTCTCACAAAACTTAAGCCTGTCATCAAATTAAACATAAAACCGTTAATCATATTAAGGGGAAAGAAACCTGTTTATCATATATATAGTAGTAGTAGAATCAAACCGGTCAATTCATAATCCTTTATGTGTATTGGGGACTGACTTACTTTGTTAGCAATGTTGTTGGAGAGCCAGTCCAGACCTTCGTACAAGCCTTCACCGCTGGTGGCGCACGTGCTCTGGATGTACCTGAAGAGAACAATCGAGCAATGTTGGTCCTCTGTTCTAAGAGCTCACACTAAATAAACAATGCAAATCAGAGTTTGCAGGATATGTACCAGTGACGCTGCCTGAGAGAGTGGAGTCCAAGCTTATCAGTTATCTCAGCAGCATTCATTGCATTTGGAAGATCCTGCTTGTTAGCAAACACAAGTAGAACTGCATCACGAAGCTCATCCTGCAGATAAATGCATTAATAGGTCAGTTAAGTATGGTTCGTAGTAGTCATGCTAGTGCCTTAATCAGACAAGTCTGTTCTGAATAGCAGTAATGGTTAGTCTACTTTTGTGAGGAAGTAGAAGCTACCTCGTTCAACATCCTGTGAAGTTCATCTCTTGCTTCAACAACTCGATCTCTGTCATTGCTATCCACCACAAATATCAGACCTTGAGTGTTCTGGAAGTAGTGCCTCCACAAGGGACGGATCTGTATGATAAGACAAGTGTGAGTACACAAGTTTGCCTCTTTCTTCTTTCCTATTTGTGGGAGATTCATAGTAATAGTAGTAACAGATGATAGTAGTTACCTTGTCTTGACCCCCCACATCCCACACGGTGAAACTGATGTTTTTGTATTCAACTGTCTCCACATTAAACCCTGTTGAACAAAAAAGTGTTTGTATCCAAATTACTTGACATTGATACAATATATGTTCACATATTCCAAATTCAGTAACTCCATAACCAAATTTGGAAGTAACATCTAAATTTCCAAGATAAAAGCATATTGAAGGAAACATCTAAACTTGCAACGAACATATGCAAAGTGATGATTGTGAGACAAACAAAATGAAGCAATAACTGTTTTGTGTATTGAAGACTCACCAATGGTGGGGATGGTAGTGACAATCTCACCAAGCTTGAGTTTGTATAAGATGGTCGTCTTACCAGCAGCATCAAGACCGACCATAAGGATTCGCATCTCCTTCTTGGCAAAAAGCCGACTGAAAAGCTTTGCAAATGAAAGCCCCATTTTCCTTTTTGCAGAAGTTAGTATGATCCTAAAATATGCAAAGAAATACATTCACAGATCATGCCCACTAACATGATTTTGCTCTCTCTATTTCTCAGGTCTTCCTTAATAATAATACTTGCATGAACATTTCACAAAAGGAAACAATACATAAACCAACATTCAGCAACCAATTCAGAATCAAAAACGAACAGAAAATGAGTATGAAATCAAAACTATCAATCACGATTTTCACATTTCACGATGATCAAAGATACTTCTTCAAACCAGAGTGATATTTCTTCAGGCAGATTCGACATATTTCAATAAAATTCATCAGATCATGAGCTTCAAATCACAGATTTGAAAATGAAAAAAAAAAGTGTAAAAGAGGACACATGAAAACGAAATATAATTACTGATGGAATTCCAATATTTGAAAAACAGAGATTTTATGATCACTGAGAAAATTCAGATTCAATCATAAGAAACAAACAAAACAAAGATCAGAGAAAGGTTAGAGCCTACCTTTCGAATTGGATGCGAAGAGATCTCTCTGGTTGAAACTTAACAATTAACACGAGAAAGAGGTTGCCAATGCAATTAATTCGGAAATATCAAAAGAATCATAATTACCGAAAGTTTCGGGACAATTTAGTGAATACTGAAAATTTCTGGGCAATTTGGTGAATATAAAAAGACGCAGGACAATTTCATGGATGCCAAAACATCCGGTGTAATTTCTTGAATAACGAAAATGAGGGGTAATTTCGTGAATAACAAAATGTATGGGGCAATTTCATAAATAGATAGAGATTCAGGTCAATTACGAAAAATACAAAAGATGCGGGGCAAATTCAGAATTACCTAAAGAAGCCAACAACAAAAACCAAACGTTTTGGTTTCGACGCCAACAAAATACTAATTTTCATACATTATTGTAAAAAACATTAAAACAGTACAATTTTAATTGTCTATAGAATTTTTTCTACATTACAATACACTAAACTTCCATCACATTATTTTGAACTAATGATACAGTTTTTTTGTTCAATGAATTGCTGATATAATTAAAATATGTCATTTTGTTTTCACTAAATAATTCATATATGTCATGGGAAAGGTCTATTAAACCATAAATTTTAAGTGATTTGTGGTAAAGTGGTAAATTACTTGTAAACTTGAATTTCTAAAATTCTTCTAAAATTCAATGTTTATTGAATTAATGTTTTTCCAATCAAATCCTATTGAAAATATTTTAAACGTGTGATTATAAGTGATTTTAAGAAAAATTGAAGTATTTTAGAAGATTTTTTAAATTAAAATTTAAATATTATGGATTAATGTGTTTTTGTTAGAAAAAGTTATAGATTTATTAAGTTTACATTGAGCTAATAGGCCGGTCATTTGTCGCATAATGTTAACAAATATAAAGCACAATTTTCAATTTTAATTTAATATTTAAGCTTTGATAGTTTGAGCTTTTGTTATTCTTGTTTCTCTGGATCCAACATTAGTTTTCAATTTTCATAAATACTTATTTTCATAGTTTGGTAAACAAAACAAACAAATAGAAAAAAAAGAAAAAACTTGAACTGAAATGAGGACAAATGTTGTATGAAAACACATGAACTGAGGTAGTTCTACCTTCGGTAGTTTAAGGTCGCCGCGGAAATTTAGAGAAGTCCGGTGGCCTGCGTTGCATATAAGCAGTTCTTCCTTCGATAGCTTCTTCAGTTCCATAGAATAAGAGTGTCGCATCGCCTCCTAGTCCCTACAGAAACAGAAGTTTGCAAATCCATTTATGTACTGTATGCTTGTAGAAAGGAATGGGCTAAGCAAGTTGGTTCAAAGAGGTACCTGAAGTCCAGCATGACCATCATCAACTGCATTGAGTGCTGCCTTAAGAACTCGGATTGCAGTTGGACTGTTCCGTAAGATTTCTCTGCACCATTTCACAGTTTCTTTCTCCAAATCTTTTAGCTGGAACAGAAAATAGGTCTCAGTGAAGAAACAAGACGATTAATAACAAAAGAAGTGAATCTGAACTTTACTGGTACAACTGTATTGATAAGTCCCATTTTATCTGCTTCAGAAGCTGTGTAGAACCTTGTCATAAACCATATTTCTCGTGCCTTCTTTGGACCAACCTGTTTTCTAAAAGAGTTTGATCAGTCCAGTTTTGTTAGAATATATATGTTGCATGGCAGAATTGATGCGAGCTATTACCAGACGAGACATGATGGAACTTCCATAACCAGCATCAAAACTTCCAACCTGGACTTATCAAGTCGATCCAAGAATCAATAAGAATTGGTAATAACTCTGGTTCCTACTTCACTGACACAGTCAATTCAAGGCTGAAACAGAGGCTAAAGTGAGAGAAAACCTTAGGACCAGTTTGACCAAAAATAGCATTATCAGCTGCAATTGTTAGATCACAGACCATGTGCAAAATATGTCCTCCTCCAACAGCATAACCAGCAACCTGACTTAGTCCAAAGGCAAAGAGATCAGCCATGAGAAATGTTCTCTGCCTGTGGGCATAGATGCAAACTAACAGAGGTAGTCGATCCAGGATCATCAGTACAAGTAAACTAGCAGTTGTATGGAGGTGCATACCATTGCAATAACTGGCTTTGGCAATCTTCGAATTTGAACCTGAGTAAGAACAGAAGGATGGTCCAGGAATTCGACTGAATGAGGAAAAGCTGAACTTTTACTGTCTTATAGATCAAGGACATACCTGAAGATCAAGAACATTAAGGCGGCCAACATCGTTGGGATCAGCGTAACCATCCTGTGTTCTCACCGCCTGATCACCACCGCTGCAAAATGCTATAGTTCCCTAAACAAGAGATATTACAATTCAGAACAATGGTTTCCACTAACATGTACCCAAAACAGACAAAACTATCTAACTCTTGGTCATCAACTCCAAAGTAGGATTTGCCTTTGCAACTTCTGAGATTGAACACAAAGCTCATTGCTTGACACTAACTTAAGTAAGAGTTCCTAAACCTATGTTTGCCTTCTTTTTACTTCATCTTCAATGTTCATCCACTAAGATGATACAACTCTGATATGGTTCGATTACATTTTCCTGCTTCGTAACATAGCATTTAAACACTATCGAAAAGAAAAACCAAATGCTAAGTATTTTACCTTGCCGGTGAGTATGATGACTCCTATAGAGCTGTCATCTCTGGCATCGTTAAACGCACGCATAAGCTCCTTCACAGTCTGAGGCCGAAACGCATTTCTTCTCTCTGGCCGGTTTATAGTAATCTACACAAACCCCAAAACGAGAACTATTCAATTCCAACATCCATTCCCTCAGAAAATTCATCAAACACTTTACAAGCACAAACCTTTGCAATGCCTTCACCAATGGCTTTCTCATATAAAATGTCAACAAACTCCTTATCACCTTCCCGACCAAAGAAATCAGCTTTTCTCCAAACGACTTCCTGTGTTGCCACTTCACCGTGAACCTTATGGTAATTGTCATCCATCGAAGAAGCACAGCAGAGTTCCACAGAGTCAACGCGAGTTGTACTCGGCCCGATAGGGCTGAAATGATTTCTGACGATGGATATTCGCCGACTCGCCGTGCCTAGTTCCTTGGAATCCGCCATTAGAGATGAAGATGAGAGACAGAGAAAAATGATGATGCTGACCAGAGATTCTACTATGGCATGGACTTTGACAATTGTGATAATAACACATTTTTTAATTAGAAAAAAACATTCAATGTTGATTACACAAAAAGATTGAAGCTTTTGCAGAATCAGAAGAAGTGGACAGAATTTTTTGGCGCTTACTGTTTCCATAAGAAGGATTGACGATGAGATAAGATAAGGCAAAACGCAAGAAAACGTGCGTTTCACTTGGACACTTGATAGTTATTTCCATAAATGCCCTTTTGTTTTGGGAGTAATAAGACTTCGTAACAAAAACTAGGTCAAGGGCGTTCGCGTTCGGGTTCGGCTCTTTTCAGGTTTCGAATTTTGGTTTTATTGATCTAAAATCCATTCGGATATTTCTATTTTTCGGATCGAATTCAGTTAGGACAGAAATCGGGTTCAGATTCGGATATATAAATCTATATAAAAACTTTAAATAAGTAAATATTTAATAGAAATAAGTTTATAAAGACTTAAATTTAACAAAAATATTTTGAGTATCGGTTCGGTTCTTAATTTGGTTCTGATTTGGGTTCAGATTCGCTTCCTTTTTTCGGGTCAATTTCAATTCGGATTTCGGTTTTTATTCTAGGCCTAACAAAAACGCCAAGATTGTGATTTGTAATGGATACTGAAACATGTATTCGTTTTCATCTTTAAAATCCTACTTTATTTTATACTCTGTTTTCTTCTAATGCACCAAACTCTGTTTTATTACAAAAAGACAAATCTGGAGAAAGATTTACACTTAAACATTAAGGTAACAACAAAGCAACAAAGGAATGACTGGTGTTAGAACCTATAAACTATAACTAACCATCTATGAATATTCCAACTCTGAAACTAAGCAAGATCCTGCAGTGTTTTTATGAGCCAATACAAGTTATCTATGCTAACACTTATCATCTCGTCTCGGACTTATCGCTTCCGTTTCTGACACCTTCTCTTTGTAAAGGTAGCAATAGAAGCAGGAATGCCTATGGTTGTTCTGCCTTTCTTACAACCCCATTTCACCGGAAATTCATTGACGATATTGCTGATATCACCTGTTCCGCTTAATTGAACCAACTGTTTTATCTGATCCAACATCTGCAGCGTTAAAGACATTGACAGATCCAAGGCTATCGAGTCATCCATAGGTGTCATCTTTATGCTTCTCAGTTTCTCTTTGAACGAACACAAGGACATTGAATCACCATATCCTTCGCGGTTTTCACACATTGTATTTACCTTTATGATGTGTTTGCATAAATTTCCTTGCAAAGACCAAGCACAATCACAGAATGCAAACTCCGAACCTGGATTCGAAACAACTCGTGCTACATTAGTATCTCTCTGAGACTGAACCTTTGCGACAAGACTGTCTAGACTAACAGCAGAGTCTGGAATCTCTGACGCTCGGTGCCACGAAGTGGAAGCTATGTATTCTTCTTTAACGTTTTGGAAAGAATCACTTTCATCAGCATACCGATCAAGCCAATAACTTGAATGGAGTTCAGTCATCAGCTTGTGTACCAACCAATCTACTCTCAGAAGAGCACCGAGGTGTGTATCGTCAAACAATTTTACCTTAAGCTTAATATGATAAGCTTCTATAGCACCACATGCTTCTTGGCTTGCAAGTGGAAGACTTTTTATAGTTGATAACCACATTCCTGCAAAAGTTGAAGAACACATAAGGCACTATGATAAATAGTTATCAGTGATCCCATAGGTTTTACATATTAGGGATGAGTAACTGATGGGTTAAGGGAAACATCTAACCTATTTTAGGCACCCAAGTGGATGTAAAATATTGCATGAAGGCAGTTTGATCAACAAAATCCTGAGTTAACCTTTCTAGAGCCTTTGATGTATCTACTCCATCCCAAATGCTGTACACGAGTTCTCCTAAACATTTAAATAATTTTCTTTGAACTTCTATGCTATCGCACTTCTTCACAACATTCCGAAGCCATGATCTACGGACACGCCAGAGAGAGAAAAGGATAGGGCAACAAAATGTATCCCTGGAAAAAATAATAAAGGAATTGAGTCAGTTTACTGTACACTCTTAATCCTATTTAAGAACATGTTACAGAGCTGATCACATTCGTCATGCCTTATGGGATCAATCTCTGTTGCAGCATCGTCAATGACAAAGCCGTTGATTTTAAAACCAGGCTCAACACTCTTGGCACGTTGGAGTAGAATTTTCATCCACTTCTCAACATCAGATTTCAAATAGCTACGAGAGATAATCCAAGCTACGGGGAGACAATGATGCCTTGAATCAAATACAAGAAGCGTGCAGAGAGGATACTGCAGTAGTGTTTTAAAAAGCAGGATTAAATACACAATTTTCTCAAAAGAAGAGACAAATACATAATCAAGATCCATTTTACCATGAGTCTCTTTATACCAAATGTCGAATCAGCTGCAACTAGACTACAATGCCCAAACCGTACAAGTTGCTGCAACTGCCACTCCGTCTGTATCCCCAGCATGAACTGATCCGATTCTGAAGCTTCCTGATAAAAGAAGATGGATTTCTTGTTGCGCTCAGCCCATATCTTAATACTAGCCTGATCATCTAAGTCCAGCTCATGAGTGGAGCGTTTGATAATCATCCCAAGTTTATGAACATACTGAGAGGCAAGACTATTGACAGTAGCATCAGAACCACAGTACCTCTGAATCCCTTCAATATGTTTCTCCAAAACATTTTCTTCAGGAATCCCAAGATAAATCATAGACATAGTTTGCTGCTGAATCTCATTACATATATAAGGAATCTTTTTTGCACCAGGGCCAATAGCATCTCTATCAAGAGGTCCATGACAGATAAACCCAGCTTTGTTCACATGGCGTTTGTCATTGTAAATGAGAAGCGCAAGCGAAGGACGAGCATAGAGTCGTTTAAACCACAAAATGACATGTACAACCTCTCATAGATTGAGGTCTCGCAGCTCGATTTCTAGTATTAAGACGGTATTTTCTACTGGGTAAAACACCACCACCTTCTCCATAGTTCTCAGGACCAAAGGAACACCAATACCTTTAAAATGAAGTAAACAATTGACACCCACAAGTGAAAAATGAGATTTTTTTTAATTAATTTGAAACTCAAACTTACAGCCTATATTGCAAATACTCATCACTCTTGTACTCTTTAAGGCTTCCTCGAGAGCGTTTCCTTCCTCTTTCGATGTGAAACCGAGTAGGGCACTCTGCGTTCGAGCATTCTCCAATGATGAATTCATCGACTCTTTCGTAAGGAATCAGTGCTACATCGTCGTGATGCTCCGATGTCCCAAATTTTGTCCAGCTCAAATCAGCGCATGAAAAGTCTTCAACTTCTGGGTTTTGCACTGGAATCTCTTCTAAAGATTCGACTATCTCCATCTCGTCTATACTTTTGAGTAAACTGTGCGACTGCACAGTCCTCAGCAATTAGGGTTTTTGTTAGAGAAGAATTGAAATGGGAAGAAGAAGATGAAGGAAAGAATATTGGAGCGGAGAAGATAAATTATATCAAAAAGACCCCTGATATCATTTATTTCTTTTAAAGTCGACCCTCTTCTCCCTCTTTAATTTATTTTGCCCTCTTTGGATTTTATTCACCAATATATTAAAACGTCTAAATTTTTGATACATAGGTGAATAAAATCCATAGTTAAATATTTAGTTACGTAGTTTTCTCCATTTGAATTTGGTTTTAAAAAATTACATAAATGAACGTAATGTTATTTACATTTTGGAAGGTTTTCTTAAGGATCGGGATTACGATATTTTGCCAAAAATTAGAATCAAGCATACGATATTTTGTCAAAAATATAAATCGGATCTAGGATATTTTGCCAAAAGTTAGGGTCGGGCATACGACATTTTTTCAAAACTATGGATCGGATCTAGGACATTTTGCCAAAAGTTAGGATCACGCATACGACATTTTGTCAAAAATATGGATCGGGCATACTATATTTTGTCAAAAATATGGATCGAATCTATGATATTTTTCCTAAAGTTAGGAACGGGCATACAATATTTTGTCAAAAATATGGATCAGACCTAGGAAATTTTGCCAAAAATTAGGATCAAGCATACGACATTTTTGTCAAAAATATGGATCAGACCTAGGTAATTTTACTAAAAATTAGCATCGAGCATATGACATTTTGTCAAAAATATGGAACGGACCTAGGACATTTTTGCCTAATAAAAGTATAGACCGGATATTCACCAAACCATTTTAACCCTAAGCCATCACGTTCCCACGAGTTCTACTTGTTACCAGGTGTCATAAACTGATGCCTTGCATAGCAAGTTTCTAATGTGAGATTATTAGAGCTCATAATTTCATTTTAAGTAAACACATACATGCCCAAGTTCATTTCAACCTCAAATTCATCTAATTGGAAATTCCTAATTTCAAACTATCTTTAATATGGTCTTCTTGCGACTGCACCCTTGTACTAGTTTTTTTTAGCATTGATTTTTGTTTCTTCAGACATTATTTATTGGGCTTTGTTTGTGTACCATATCATAAAGGCTATATAACATCTCTAGAAACCAGAGGATTGCGAAGGACCCAACCATCGTTAAAGCCATTTTCATCATAACTCGCTCAACTGCACCAGGTAATCGAACTCGGGTCTGTACAGTGGCATGGTACTATTCTACTAGTAGACCACTGGTGCTTCTTGTTGCCTTAGGTTTCTTTTTCCAGAATAAAACTTGAATATTGACAACCTCTAAAGGATTGAGAAACAACAAGACGTTTGAATAGTTTACACTAGGGCTGGGCAAAAAAACCGGAACCGAAGAACCGAACCGAACTGAACCAAAAAAATTCGGTTCCGGTTCCGGTTCCGTTCCCAAAAATTAACCGAACGGTTCTATAATTTAGGAACCACGGTTCTTTGGTAAGAACCGAACCGAACCGAGAACCGAAAATAATCTATTAATTGATTTTTATTACTCCTAAGATTAGTTGAGCATAAAAATTAGAACCAAAGAACCGAACGGAATCGAATGGAACCGAACCAAACAAACTTTTTGGTTCCGGTTCGGTTTTGTGTACATTTTTTTGTAACAAAATGGTTATTTTAAATGTTTTTGTCTAAATAACCATTTAGAACCGGAACCGATTGAGAACCAAGTTTATTTCGGTTTCTCTTCGGTTCCAATTTCAAGTATCCATTTGGAACTGGAACCGAGGAGAACCGAACGGAAACCGAACCGAATTGTATGAAGTATCTATTGATTCTATTATTTTAAAAACCGAAGAACCGAGAACGGAACGAACCGAACCGAGGAACCATATGCTCACACCTAGTTTACACACTATGATTGTCTTCTCGATACATAGATCATCAGTTCACTAAAAGTTGCACTCATGTGAAAGAAGAAGAAGAGAAAAAAAAAAAGAGCTCAGTAGCAAGGCGATATTACATCTTGGAATCAGATGATTGCGAAGGACCCAACCTACGCTAAGCCTATTATCCTCATAGCTCAGGATGCACCAGCCGGGAATCGAACCCGGGTCTGTACCGTGGCAGGGTACTATTCTACCACTAGACCACTGGTGCTTCTTGTTTAATCTGAACTTCTTAAGTTACTTGATATATAAAGTGCTATAGCTCAAACTAAGCCATCAAGAGTTTGATAGAGTGCCAGTGGATCAATAAACTTGTCAATTCTTTATAGGTTTCTTTCTGCTATGCATTTTCTACATAATCTGTTGTTATTTGGTCTCTTAACTGGTAAGTAGACAATCATATCCAAAGCTGCAATCACAATCACACCTTGATTGTGCCTAGACAAATACTAAACTCATTCTTATAACTATTGCAGCCAATTTCTACACCAAAAAGACCCAAACTTGTTGTTAAGAGATCCAAAACCAAAGTTTAAAGCTCATGATGCCTTCGCCAAAGATCCATCATAATATAGTTATTCTGGAATTTCTAGCAAAATATGTAAACTTTATTACTTTTTGAGGTTTACAATACGTTTTTAGACCATCATAGATGTATATGAAATAATCAAACTATATATTATACAAACAATATACATATACTGCTTCAACAAAGGAATTAGGCAGTTTTTCTTTATGATTTATCCCATGAGTCTACCTTGAATTACTCTAAAGCAAGAAGAAAATTTTCTCTAACCTTCTAAACACTCCACAATACTTGAATGAATAGAGTCCATACTTGATAATAACAAGATTTTGGTTTTTTGGCTAATACATCTAAATCTTTCTCTGTAGATCATAAACAAATATCATGATCAGAATGGACTCCATTTCTAGCTGGCTTTCCGATTTGTAAGCAATCAATTGGTGGAACAGTTGGTGAATTGAGTTCTCCAAATGTTTTCCAACAAAATGGATCAGACATATGGTACTGAAGCTGCACTGGTTTTAGCTCAATGCCTGATAATTGTACGTCTATGCAAGGATAACTGTCGCTACAAGCGAAATGTACAGGCTTTACTGTGTAAGTGCCTCGTATCTTCTCATATGTTACTCCTTCTACAGCCACTGCTGATGTTTGGTTTCTGCATTTACTGTGATCACAGTAGAATTGATCGATTACTATCGGAAGTTGAACCTCTGTGAGTTGAATGTTTGAGAAAAGTACTCCTTTCACTGATCCTACACCTCCCTGTATTCAAATTGTAAGTTGCTTTCAGTTTCGCTGACGGCTTTCAACTCTAAATCAATTGACAATTAGTGGAATGACTGATTACCTGCCAAGTTTTGATCCGGACACCGGTCATTGTGTTGTGCATGACTATATCTCGGACTGTTATGTTGGAGACACAAGCTTTAGTACTGTCTTTACCAAGGCTTCCAATGCTAATTCCATGTCCTGGTCCACAGTTCACATTGTGAACATACACATTGCTGCAACCAGTTTGAATCGAAATACAATCGTCTCCTGTAAAAACAGAGGAATCAATCACTGATATTAAGACCAATATATACGAGTTAAGTACTCCTTCTTTGACTATAAATGATTTGTACCGCAAGCTAGTGTGCTAGTGTGAATCATGACATCTCTAGAGTTCTGAAGATGAATCCCATCTGTGTTTGGACTGTCTCCAGGAGAATTGACACTCACATCATGAACCAAAACCTGTACGCAGTTATCAAACTTGAGGTGACATTGAGGACTGTTCTGAATTGTTATACCAGTCACAGTCACATCGATACTCCCATAAAACCGCAGGGCCTGTACAGTGAAATCCGAGGTAAGCAAAAGCCGAGTTGTGAGAGAATGTAGTAGAGACTCAATCATCTTGTTTCTTACCGTTGGTTTAATGCTTGGCATTCTCTCATTAAGCTCACTTCTTATCGGCATTGGAGGATGTTCTTGGACACTATTGTTCAAAGGAACAATGAGTTTAAAGTCATCGTCAATCGGATAATCTTGTTGCCACCAAACAGTGCCTCTACCATCAATAACACCATTCCCTTGAATTCTAATTCCTTTAAGCTTTGAGAACTCAATCCACCACAATAGCCCTCTTCCCCATGACCCAGAATCCGTAGGAGCTACAATCATCCCATCTAGCTGCAACCAAACAAAAAGGTCACATCTTTTAATCCAAAAAGTCACATCTTACAAATTTTGATAATCAATCAATTCTCACTTGGAATACAATGTCTGCTTGACAATAAGGACCCTCGAAGGCAATCGGACCAACGAGGAAGATATAATCAGATGGTATGATCATCGTTGATGCCTCGACTTTGCAGGCTGATGCCCATGTCGCTTCAAAAGCCTATAAACAAACTCAATTAGTTTCTGTTAAAGGATCTTCATTAAGTTTTCTTTTTTTTTGTAACAGAGCAAACACAATTATGGAAAGAAAACAGAGAGACTTTGGTCCCCTCGAGAATTTTTGTTGTCACTTGTCTATATTCGTTTGCTTAATTTTTGGGGAATTGACAAAAAACATGAGAGGAAAAAAAAGTAATTTGACTTTACAGAACAGAGAGAAAGCTTTTGTGAGCTCTGTTTCATGTTCTGTCTCGTGTTTACCTTCTCAACTGTAATTCACATTATGTAAAACAATTCTCATGAAAGCGAGATTAGGATTCTTAATTAACTAAGAACCACTAGATTGAATATTTAAATTCTGTACCTGAGTGTCATCATTCATGCCATCACCTTTAGCTCCAAAATCAAGCACATTGAATACTTGAGAGCCCTCATTTGGCTGCAACGGAGGAGTTAATTGTGGTGGTTGGACTTGTGGTGGCTGTGACACGATTGGTGAACCATCACTAGATGTTGGTGGTGGACTTTTTAGTTTTGGTTTAGGTTTTGATTTATGAGAATGACTGTTGTTTTGATTACTTTGATGACTCTTTGATTTCTTGCTGGACAAGGAATTTGACAAGGAAGAGGAACTGCTACGTTGGTGTTTCCAATGTCTTCCTCTTCTAGCAATGCAGCTCTCAAAAGTTGCAGACCAGACAAGAATTGTCACTAAGATCGTCACAGTGATGCTTCTTAGCTTTTCTCTCTCTTTCGTTATCATAGTGTTTATAGTTTGTATAGTTGTGTTCTCTCTTTGTGGTGGTTTGAGACAGAAGAAGAAGAGACTTTGGTTTATTTTGTTGTAGTTGTTATAGAGTGAATGAAAAGAGAAAGGTTTTGTGAGGGGTTTATATAATGAATCGGTCCAAGAAAATACAACCACTCACGGGAGCTTTAAAGAGAATTTCATGACATAATTATCGTTTTTTCCAATAACAAAACCATATCATAAATTCTCCTCTAAAATTCCAAACAATATAATGCGTGGAAATTACACGATTTTCTAAAATCAAATTGTAGTAATTATGATAAAAGAGATTGACTTAACTATTTGATATAAAAAGTAGTACCTCTCGAGATGCATAATTTTTTCAATGCAAGCTCATCTTCAACAAACAAATCGTATAGAATACGTTTGAAATCAATTTTTTTGGGAAAAAATTGAATAATTTGTTACTCATTGGACGGTAAATATGTTTATTTCTTAACAGAATTGAAATGGAATTGTATGATCTTGCCGGAGATAATATAAAATATAAAAATACCTTCACAAATTTTATATGGAAATTTAAAACGGAATTCTGATAAGTTGCCTATTAATCGGAAAATCTTAATATCTCATATTTTCATCAGAAATATTATCAAATTTTAAAACTTTTAGTGTTATGTCGAATATTTTGTCTTTTAAAAGTGTCTAATTCATAACCCATACTATAAAGATAGACATTTAACTATTTATCGACAAAATGTACTTTCGAGATATTTTATATAGTAGAGAATGAATTAGTGACTAGGTTCGGAGTCATTCCATCCAAAATACACAAATCTACCAAAAACTATTTCTATAAGAAAACAACTAATTTACTTAAGTTATGTTCCTTGAGTGGTAACTAGTTGCTATAGTTACCATAAATTTGCTAGCATTAGATATTGTTAACTTTAGATATTGTTAACTCTTTATCAAAGATCATAGAATGAAGGAACAAAACTTTCAAGGGATATGTTTGTGCCACGTGTAGAAGAAAGGTTGCTTGAGACTAATCCACTTTGGTTGGCTGAAACTGAAAGAGAGTAGCTAGAGGAAGCCAAGACAAACATACCACAAAGGCACCTGTTCAGACAAATACATATATATTTCCTGTTGCAATAAACCTCATCTTTATTTGCAAACAAATACATACATATACATGACTTACACTCTATGCAATATAGCATATTTATGCACCATGAATAAGTGGGGCTATTGAATCAATTGTGGGGCTATATAGGTGGTTTGTTTTCTTTATTTATCATAGTAAAATAATCATTTGTGTATATATAGAAGATGTTTTTGGTGATGTGTCATCATTGTGATCAGATAAATGTCTTATGGTCTTCTATATTGAATGATTGTTTTACAGTACATATCTTGTTTCTTGGGTCAGAATGGTTATGTGGGTTTACTTACTATATTGAGTATATCCATTAAATCTGTTGAGTTGTTTGTTTAAATCGTCACATATTCATTTTGTTGTGTGTGGATTAGCTTCATTTTATTCAGTGACATAATATATGTACATTGAACTTGCAATATATATAAGCAGTTTGCTATGGATGGATTTCATATTCTATATGTTACATGTTCAAGTAAATTGAATTAGTTCAATTGAAATATAACACACTACAAGAAAATATGTAATTTGCGATTTAGCATTCGTCGTATTTCAATAGCAAATGACAGTTTATGACGAAAGTGAGACTAATTTATACAATAACAAATTTTAGTTATAAAAGTTTTAAATCGCAGATCAGTTACACATTAGATTGATAATACATAATCAGTTATTCATACACATGTTTGTGTGTAGCAAAAACTTTAGATTACTATGAGTTAAATTTAGACCCAATTTTTCTGATTATAAGAAAGATTTTACACTTTCTAATGTGTTTTTATCATTATATTGATACCTTCTAATATGTTCACTTGATCAAGCAATTAACCCTAAAATCTTAAAATGTGTACTAAGTACACAACTATTTCCAGAACCCAAAGTTACTTACTCATAGTGATGAACAAAGCTTGACAGTTACTTTGGTGGTGTTTTGTCTTTTTAGTTTCTCCCAAAGAAAATATAATAATATATACATCAATATATGTATACATATATGAATATTGTGTGCATGTAAAAAAAAGATGAGAGGCATGTGATTGGGTCGATATTTTGTCAATGGACAATTGATTATAACATCTCTATTAGTGCTCACATGCACCTCTTCACGGGCTTTGCTTTTCTCTCCACAACTCTTTCAATCTTTCTTTTTAGAAACTTTTCTTATCTTCTTTCTTTGTTTTATGTACTTATTTAACAAATTCTTCTTTATTTCTTTTTTGTTCTTGTCACACTATATATAATTCCTTTGCTATTTTCTAAACAATTCGAGCTCTTTACAAGTCAGTTCTGTTCCATTGCAATTCACAAATACAATTGAAATTAGTTTCACAAAATTTTCAGAAATATAATAGAAGCAATTTATTACAAGTTTTCACTTATGGGCATATGGTTCCTCGGTTCAGTTCGGTTTGGTTCAGTTCGTTTTGTTCAGTTCTCAGTTCTTAAAACAATAGAACCAATGGATACTTTCTAAAATTCAGTTCATTTATCCTCGGTTCCGATTCCAAATGGTTATTTAGACAAAAACACTTAAAATAACAATTTTGTTACAAAAGAGTGTACACAAAACTGAACCAAAACCAAAAAAAAAATATTTGGTTTGGTTCCATTCGGTTATTTGGTTCGAGTTTTTATGCTCAACTAATCTTACGAATAATAAAAATCAATTAATGGATTAATTTCGGTTCTAACTTCAGTTCTCGGTTTGGTTCCTAACCAAGAACCGAAGTTACCTAAATTATGGAACCTTTCGATTAATTTTTAGAAACCGATTCGGAACCGGAACCAAATTTTCGGTTTTGTTCGGTTTGGTTTTTCGATTCTGGTTTTTTTACTCAGCCCTACTTATTATGAGTAGATTCTGGTATAATTCTGTGTCCAACTTTTTATTTAGGGTCCTGTATTAGTATAATCTAGTGGTTGAGCAAGACTTTGGGAAATTTAGGAGTTCCTATGATGTTCTAACTTTCCAGAACACACATTTTTGCGTGACATTCTCAAATTTTTTCACATAAATACTTTTATCTATGGAACAAATTTTACACGATCTGATTCAAAATTCATGATTCTATTGAACTAAGCCACACGTGTTAGAAAAAAAAATTCATTTAAAATTTAAATAATAGGTTCAATTTGTCTTGATCTACAAAATTTAGAGATTAAAATGAAACTTTTTTATGTCAAATTGTTTTTAGTTTTGCGGTTTACATGTCCTAACTAATAATTGAAGTATTTGGAATACGAATTCAGTAGATTGTAAGTGAAGATTAAAAGGTAGTAAGTTTAAGAGTGAGGGAAGAGATCGCAGGAGGGCAACATCACATATGTGTATATGTTACACAAACCAAGATGCTTTAACCTTTCAAATGTTTCTTTCTCATTAAATTCATATAATGCCACTGTTCATTCTTACAGGCGATGTAGCAATTAAGTATAAGAAACAAAAACCATTTTCATTTCCTTTTATTTTAGAAACCTTTTCATTTCAATTAATTAATTAAAGGATCTTCAAAGAATCCGATGTTTTGTCTTACAATCATTAAGTAGTATTGTAGCCAAATTCTTACATAATGTAAGCGGAAGAACTGTTGTGTAAATAAACGGTCTTATGTGAATCTACCGATAAGCTAAAAGCCATTTGCCTTTCTACTCTTAGAAGAAAAAAAAAATGTTTACACATCCCAATTAAAATAAGAAATGAATTTTCATACATTTATGTATTCTATAATAATGAAACAGCCCTCATAATGGTGGTAGAGTGGTGAGTAAAAATGGGTTTTGGACAATACACTATCAAAGTTCAAAGCTCCCTCGATACTATATCACAATTCAGTATAACTTTTTAAAAATAATAATTTGTAAATTAATATACACTAAAAATATCTATAAAATAAAATAGTTTTAATATATTTTCAACATTATTAATTTATAAAAACGTAAATGTATATATGATATTTTAAAGGTTATTTACATGGCTGTCTCTAGTTTTTAGGTGTCGTTAGATTTTATATAGCCAAAAATTAGATAGAGATATATTGCGAAGATCTGATTCAGAACTTACAGCAACATATCAAATATAAATTTTACAATCTAACACTGTTTACTGTTTTAGTGTACCATTTGGGTGGATCCAATTGTATTTGAAATACACAAAATTTATTTCATGATACTAACTAATCTAGTGGCAGGCGGTAAATCCACTTAAGACAACGCATTTGTATAACCTGGGATCGAGTCCCCATACCTACATTATGTAGGAATTTTGATATTGGACCGGCCAGTTGTGGCTTAATATAATCTGCCGTTGAAAAAAAAAAACTAAATTAAAGTATTAACAAACAATAGATTTGCAGAGTCATATAAACCAATAAACATAAGTTATTTAACCAGTATAGTGAGCATTGATCCGATCACTGCTCGATGGTATTCGATAACGCTTTCTAGCTACACGCAAAAGGCTAAATCATGCAAATGGAACTTTTTGAGATTGTAATTTCTGAAACCCTAATATATGTTATTTTCGTTTTTGTAAAAGACTTTTTATTAATATTTGTATTGTTTATATGTAAATATGATAGAATTTTTGGTATCTTGTAACTCTGTAAAATAGTGTTTTTTTTGTTTACATGTACAGACGAGAAATAGATTTTATTGTATGAAATAAATAAATAATCCTTTATGTATCAGTTAGAGTGATTTAGGGGTTTATTGGTTTTTTTTTATGATTGATAAGAAATTTAAAATCCTAAAGATTCTACTGTTATTAATCTGGAATTTCCAAAACTTTATTAAAATTATGTGTTATTGGTTTTGATATTTTAAAAATTTTGTATATGATCATAAAAAATCATGTGTTATTAAAATTTAATAAAGTAATGAAATTCACGAGTCATTCAATTAAAAAAAATTAAATGAATTATAACTATGTAGTTTTACGTATATTCTCAAATAAACAACACTTTTGACATTAATTTGTAAGTATTACTTTTGACATATAGTTTTCAAATTTCTTGCAATTTTACGTGATTCATTGTGTATATACACTCAATGGGATCATATAAAGTTCATAAAATAAAAAATGTAACAAAATATCAAAGAATTAAGAAACTACAATATTCCAAAATTCTTTATACGAAGTTTACAAAAGTATGTAAAAAATAGTATGACATGGTCAGTAAAACTCTCAGATTTGAAAAGAATCTTTGAAAAAATATTGTAGGACTCTTTTGAAGTTATGAGATTATGTAACTCTTGAAGTAGCTAAAAGTATAAATAAATCCTCTAATTGAATAAGCATCAGGCCACCATTATTAAGGGTTTCTTAGCTTATTTTATTATTTTATTATTAAAATATATTTTTAACTCACTTTTTCTCATATATAATCATTTAATAATATTTAAAAAACTCTAATAAGAACTCTCCAATAATGTTGCTCTTAATTGGTTAAAGATACACTGTGATTGTTTTCCTTTAACATAATTTAGAAAATAATAAATAGATAATAAAATATTTGTGTAAAAAATTATCTTCAGAGTAGCTCATGAATTAGTGATTTTTATCACCTGCTTCCAAGTTTTCATATAAATCCATCATTTTATTATATTATTCTACGTATGGGTACATACGCTACACGTAACTGCATGTTACATACACAATTTTTTTTTTACTTTTAATTAACTACATATACACAAACTTAGGATAGTTAAACCAAAAACATTTTAAATTCAATTTCGGTTCTTTGCAAAAAAAAAAATACATATTTAGATTATTTGGGTTTTACAATTTAAGTTCGATTCAAACTTTAACTGAGAACTAAACAAAATCAAATAAGAATGAAAACTAAGTTTATTAGAGATATTTTAGTTATTGTTGATTATAAGTAATTATATTTTTTGGATATTTTTTTGTTATAAATAATTATTCGAAACCAAACCAATATTATTTTAGGTTTAATTCAGGTTTATTGAGTGGAATCGAAACCAAACCAAAATTTAGTTGGTATTTATTGATTATTATATTTTCAAAAACAGAATAAAAAAAAGCAAATACTCATAACTAGTTAAACTCATATAATATAATATAGTTCGAGTTTTGTGTTTATAATCAGAATGATATATCTTTGATCTTTTTGGTAAGAGCATTTGAATGGTGTCGCATTATAACTAAATGATAATTTCCAAAGTTATATGTAGTTTCAAAATAAAATAAAAACTATAAGAAAAGTAAAGAATATAAGACATAAAAATATTAATATGCAGAGATATTTTTTTCATGTGGCTATTGTTTCTCTGATTATATAAATTTTTTTGTCTTTAGTAATCTAGTATGGCTTTACAAATTTAAAGTAGATAGAGTTCTTCTTCTATTTCTATATGCCGTCTTTTAGCGAAGACATGCTCGTGATTATTTCTCTATTTTTGTTTTGTATTGTTTTGTTTTTCTAATAACGTTCCCGTGAGGCATGAAGTGAAGTCTTTCTTGTCCATTCGTTGGCTTCACCAATGAGGTTTGTGTATTATCTTTTATATTTCTTGGTTTGATAAATGTCCTGATCCGGTTAGGTATACTTAGAGCACGATGAGATTTTTTTTTTTTTTTTTAACATTAGGCCATAAATGACCAGTTTATTAGCCAAATTCTTGCAAATGCAAACGGGGGGACTCGATCCCAGGATATGCAAGTGCGCATGCTTCTTATGGATTTACCACCTGCCTCTAGACTAAATGTCACTTCGCGTTTTTTCAAATTTTTTTTTTTCCTAAGAACCCTTAGGGGGTTCACTAATGTGGATGGTCTTAGAACTCTTACCATATCTTTTATTTTTATTTTACATATTTTGTTATAAATAAAGTTTTGTTTGTTTCTCTAAAATCAGATTGTTAAGCATACAAAATACCGTGCAAGTGACATTTAGTCTAGTGGCAGATGATAAGTCCACAAGAGACATGCGCACTTGCACATTCTGAAATCGAGTCCCCCCGTTTGCATTTGCAAGAACTTGGCTAATGGGCCAGCCATTTGTGGCCCAATGTTGACAAAAAAAAAGCATACAAAATACCGTTAAATGTATACACTCGGAGATATCTCCAACAACCAATTATACTTGATTATTATTATATTGATAATTTGGTTTAAACTTTCAATCTATTCTACAATTATAATTGTTTTACACTTTTTTTGTCTGATATTGGATCACGATTAGTCGGTACAGTAACCAAGTTCTTATATAATATATAAACATTGAGATTTGATTATTAGTTGTACAAATACACATGTTTTAGTAGACTTACCATTTACCACCAGACTAAAGATCATCTCATATATCGTTACATATTATAAAAGAGAAAACAGTCATTTAAAACTTCTTCACCGTTTCTTTGCTCCGGAGCCAACGTTCGGTGCCTTTCTCGACTCCGGCGTCGGCTCCCACTCAACCTGTTTCCCTTTTATCAGTTTATGTATTCAATAAGTGTTGAAGGTTGAAGCTTTAGACCGGAAAACATGGAGTTTGATCCTTTTGAACATTATTTGACTCCATTTACTTACCGTTTTGTGATATCACCAGTGGTAGATTTCAATCTGTGTAATAGCTTGATATTTTCCTTACTTAAAGATTGTATCTTCTTGTAACAGGTACAGTAAAACTAGAGTGAGTTATATGGCTTCACTGACAAAATCAAAGAAAGACTCAGAGCAATATTTTTTGTTCTTTGAGCTCATCATCATATACGTATTTGTTCATGATTTGTTCATGTTTCTCCATGATTATCATTTCAAGGGTATGAAGATAGACTCAGGAGAAGAAGACCTGAACACTAGAATTTTTCAAAGACTGGCAAACAGGACAAACACCAGTAAACACATCACAGTCTTTACACACACTCAAGTGCCTACACGGCAGGAGCAAGACCGAAACTTCCTTACCGTTGCACGACTTTCATTTTATCCCTAGGATGTTCAGGCAGTTATATGAGGCTGTCTCGTCATCAATCTCACTATCCCCAAATCCTTCTTTCACTTGATGATAATCAGCTCCTACTCCTGCTGCATTGTTGTTGTTTCCATGTGACATTACTTGTTGCAGATTTACCTTTAAGGCATTAACCACTGATTCATTGTACTTGGCCCTGTAACGCCAGTTCTGAGCTTCCCATGCCACTTGTTTTATCCTCTCTACGAGTTCCTGGTTCTTCTGGTTCATGCTTTCAATCTCCTCGTCTTTCTCTTGAAGCTTCTTGCTCACATCCTTTTCTAAAGCTGTGACAAAAGACGTTACATGTCTCTGTTTTATATCTCTCACACCTTTAGCCAATTGATCCGCCTGTTCCAAGAGAGACATTAATCTCAACACTGTTGGGTATATAAGAAAAAAAACATGGGCTTTACAGATTAAATAAGTACCCGGAATTTGAGAAACTGATCAAGCTCGTCTTTCTGTCTATCGAGGTCTGCTCTGATATTATCACCAAGTAACTGACCAACTGGATTCTTGATGCTTCCATTTGCTGAAGTAACAGAAGAGTTGCGCTCATCGTCATCATATGACAGTCCCAGACCAGTTGACACTAAGTTTTGCTTTGGGACTTCATCTTGAACAATACTATTGTTGTAGTTATAATTCAAAGAGATCTGCAACTTTTGTTGTCTCTGGATACTATTGTTGATTTCGGTTTCCCTTCCACGCTTGCTACTATGCCGAATCATTGGAGCAAGGTTTTCATTAGCAAAGTAGTTTACGGGATCAATAGTACAACCATCTTTCACTACAGCCACATACAAAGGAAAAAGCTTTAGATCCATAAAGTTGGAATACCATGCAAATCAGATGCTGAGTAAAATTCAGAAACTTACTCGTTCCGAGCAAGTGAAGCTGATTCGACGCTGTGTTTGTTTGAAACTGAAACTGGCCATCGTTCACTAAAGCTTGTGGCACAGGATTTTAATTGCTGCCTCCTAACATCTTCTCTCAGAACTTAACCGTTTTGTGTATGTAGTCGTAAAGTATATAACTTTCAGAAGAATTACAGTAAGAAACCTGCAGACAACTGAAACTAAAGAGCTGAAAGCTGTAAAAAACCAAGACTTAATTCAGATTAAGAAGTCCTAAGCGATACAGATAAAAATCCAACTAAAGACAGAGTTAAGAACACAATCATCAAGGCCTAGATATATTACAAATACTAAGTAGTAGTAGGTGACTGATTCTTCATCAACACCCAGCTGATAAGACCAGGCATTTTAGTTATTAATCATCTATATAGACCTTTAAGTCAAAAGAGATGTTCCCAGAGGATAAACTTTACATATTTGATGAAGATTCTATGATTTTCTTGCCTATTAAGTGTGGATACAAGGAGTTACGAACCAAATTGATTGATCATGGTCAAAGATTTCATCTGAATATTTTCAGTAACAAACAAAAATAGGCAAAAAAGGTCAAATTTGATCAATAAGGCAAATCGTTAGAAAATGAAAACAACATGGCTACTTCAAAGATCTTGAAAGAGAACATTTGTACCTCTTAGAGATTGCCTATTAAGAAAAATCTTCCGATTTACAATAAAAATAAAAATAAACACTAGCTTCCTTCAGATCCTGTATACAAACAAGAAAATCATCATTCACAGCTACCCAGATAGAAAAGTTTGAGTCTTTACATCAATAACATTCAGAAAAGGAATAAAAACCTGTAAAATCAAGGAATAGAAGAGAAGCCAATGAATGATGGATTCAGAATTCTAAGCAGAAGAAAATGGATTTGTTGAATGAAATGCACACAAAAACAACATCCGATACTTAATTTTAAAAGCTTCAAAAAAAACCAAACCTTAATTTAAGGAAAGAAGAAGAAGAAGAAAGAAAAAACAAATCTTTGTAAATTAGAGAAAAAAGAAATGAAAATTGGATGATGATGACAAAGAATGATGATAACTGGTGCCGAGGTGGTTTTGGTTCAGCTCATATCCCCATGAGTTGTGCCTCTTTGGTGACGCCATTGAAACCTATTTTTCCACATTTTTCTCTACCATTTCTGGTATGGTTGTTTTTTTGGTTTTGTACAAATTTCGTTTGCTTTTTATCAGCTTCAGGTTTCACCAATATGAAAGCTGGTTTAATACGTGTAGAGAATTGTTCATAGATGAAAAATCAAACATTTACGGATGAAGAACTCCTTTCTATAATTCAACAATTTAGATATTGAATGAAGAGAAGAAGAAAATTGAACAAACTCTTCCAATTATGCAAAATCTTCAAGAAAAGGAAGAAACACAGACCAATATATAAACGGTTTGGAGTAAACTTATTTGGAAATCAAATGTGAGTTGCTTAAGGTTTTGTGACCAACCATCTAGCTCTGTCTTATCCACAATAATGTGTTTTTTTGGTTAGTTGACCTAGTTTCGTGTTTGAGTGGATTGGAATTAGTCTTGGTTTTAGTTTAGTTTGGTGGTTAAAATCATCCAGCTAATAATTATGTTATCAAGGTTTGTCTATCTAATTGTTAACGACCATATTTAAGATTTTTTTGTAATGATCAAGGTTAGGCACTCAAAATACTAAAGAAGTCACAATGCTTGTAGATTTGAGTCATTTAGCAGTTGTTTTAAGTTTGAATATTCTCTTTTGGCTAAAACAACTCTGTAATGGCTGATAAGTAAACGTTTGGTAATTCCTTTGGTTTGTTTCTAAATATACAATAAAGAGATGCAAGACCAAGGCCAAAGAGAGAAACAAATGTTTGGTAAGTGAAATCTAGCGAGCAATTACGAGTCCCAACGACAATGCAGCTCCAAACAATGCGTGAAGTCTCACACAGTAATACTTGGCCATGAATATCTTCTCGTTTTCCTGCATTCAAAGCATAGATTAGCAAAACTAAGTTTTACAAATTTCAATTCTAAATTTCTTACCTTGTGGTGATTTTCGACGTAGCTTGAAACCAAATTCCCAACTGGTAGTGTCAGGAAACACATAAACTGAAACATCACGAAACAGTGGTTGTTATATGTTCTTGTTTTTCAGTCAGGTGTATCAAATCTGTTAACTTACTGTGCAAGGTAGTGGCAAAATTTTGGTTAAACCAAGAATAAGAAGCATTAGATATAGCAAACGAATAGCCCATCTCACAACAAAAGCTCCATTATCAGTCCCTAAGCGAACCTGTGCAAACACACACACAAAATGTAACCATAAACACAATCATCATGTTGATACTAAAAAATCCTCTTAAGTTTTCACATTTGTACCAGTGGTGAAAACTTTCCTACAGCTAAATCTCCTTCCACCTGTGGAATTCAAAGGTTCTCATCAGTGCTAAGTGGGTCAATTCAGGAATCACTTAGACTGTGTTTTTCTTTAACTTACCTGATGAAAGTGGCTGCAAAAAAGGATGAGAGATGTGGTAAAACCAACAAGGAGAGATGATGAAAAGATCCTACCGCTTAACGGAAGATGTCTCATCTCGCTGCCAAATTCGGTACACCAGTTTGTGTTATCAACAACTCAGGGAGACAGATCGATTAGGGTTAAAACAAAATTTTGTTATTACCTTGAACTACCAAGAAGTAGATAAAAAGCAGTAGTAGCAAATGGACCAAATGCTGCAAAGCATAGAGGCTCTCCTAATCCTTGGTAACTTAATCGAAATGGCGGACACTACAACCAATATCAAAGTATCATTCATATTAGTATTTCTTTGTTTAGTATCGATCTGTCTCAGAGGCAGTTACATTCACCTGGTATACATAGCCACAGAGTATTGCCGAGGCTAGCAATAGTATTGCACGGATATTACTTGCTATCAGTGATGTCCAAACTAGACCAGAAACGCCAAGCACGAGCGATGTGATTGCAGTAGCTAAGGTTCCTGCTCGGCTTTTCAAAAGTAAAACCCCCAAGGTACATTTGTTAGGAAGAAATCAAAAAACATAAACTCCAAAGATGAAAACTCTATCTTTTGGTACTTACCTACCAACCAGATTTACTACCGATTCCTTTTTGTTCTTATCAGCTCCAGTATCGAAATCATAAACATCATTGCTGCCATAAAACCATGTTTGGAAATAGTTTATACATGAAAGACTTAGATAGCAGATTCAAAAAGTGTAACTAGGGTATCAATCAATTAATCACCTTAGGTTGAGCCAAGTAATGACAAGAATTGATGAGAGCATTAGAGTAGCATAGCGTCTAACAAGGAACGAACCTGTCTCCAAATAAGCTGCTGAAGCCCCAACCTGTGGGCAATTAGAACAGTGAAAATTCCATAGCGTACAAATGCAATAGAGGAAAGAGAAGATTTCTAGGAAACATACAGTAAGAGGAATCAAAGCGACAGAGTAAATGGGAAGTTTGATTGCTCTCCATATCAATTTTGATTTGGGAATTTCCTCTTCTTGATACACTTTTGCTGCATCTCCATTACTCTTACAAAAGATTGGCCCAACTCTAAGGTTTCTTATCCTTCTAGCATTCAGTTTCTCTCGTGCTTCTGAATCAAACACTGGTAATCTTGTGATTACATCTCCTCTGGGAAGCTAAGCTAAGTAACTTTAGTGACAGTCAAAGTTGATGGATCCATCATCAAAGATATTATTGTCAATGAATAAAGCTTTAGATGAAGAACTAAGCCTACCTTATGAACCTCGGTTTCACATACAAATCAGTTGACTTTCTGGGCACAAGTCCACAATTTATGTCACAGAGAGACACCAAATTCATCGTTTCAGTTGTCTGTAGAAGACAGATATGCAGTTAACAGAGCAAGAACTTACTACCGAGTTCGTGTCCGAAATTGTGCAAACGTATAACTAAAAAATGTTAGTTGAAGTTGGGAACTTTACCTTTCTAACGCGAACTTTTCGAAGAGGGCATTATCAGGCAAGAGAAGTGGTTTCAGAACAAACCCAGGAAGTAATCATAACTTTGCTCGTCTTCAATGCGAATGCCATGAACCTCTATTTGGATTCTCAACTTAGAGAAGTAACGCACACAGAACCAAATACTTGTACAATTGATCAATGATTCACCGAATTATGTGAAGATGCACGCAGAATGAAGTTCTAACTGAGTGACCAGAATGAGAGGAGTTGTGAAGGAATCTGTGCAATGCAAATCCAGAGAGATTGTTTGGGTTTGTTTATGCAGACAAGAATTTGAATGTTGGGTTTTGCAGAAGAGAAATGAACGATGAAGTGGATAACAAAAACTCATTTGAAGATAAAATCACGTGACAAGTCACGTGTCTTTTGCCATTATGCATTTACAAGATGGGCCTTATAAAACAATGAATCATCTCGTTCTTTTAATTTGTTTTAATTTGACTGAAAGTAATACATAGTTTTTGGGTTGGCATCACACTGTTTCCGGGCGATATAACGTCAAATCGAAGTATGAATTAGCTAGAGAGGAGAAGGCGGGGAAACAGCACCTAGCAGACTCTTCCTTGGACACATTATATACGAGATGTTGGAAAATAGATTGTCTGTCTAAGACCAAACACTTTCTTTGGCAGATGTTATCGGGCTGTATGGCAGTCTGTTAAAGTCTAGTCAGACGCCGATTGGGGAACGATGCAAGATGTCAGAAGTGTGGAACGGAGAGTGAGACAATCAATCATGTTTTATTCGATTGTCCACCGACAGTTCAGGTTTGAGCTTTATCAGCTATACCATCTCAACCGGGTGTGTTTCCGGGTATGTCAGTTTGGTATAATCTAGACTATTTACTGACCAGTACTTCTGAGCCAGGGAATAATAAAATTTTTCCACGGATAATTTGGCATATATGGAAAGCTAGATATGGATTCTATTTAACACAGGAGTATTTAGACCCAAGAATAGTTTTGGGACGTGCACAATCCGATCAATCCGAGTGGACAGTGGCCAATCGGGACACAAGGTGTAAGTGGAATCAAAACATATCTAGGACTAATTCGTATAAATCGGCGATGATATTTCCTACCACAGCTAATCTCAGTTTCACTGGCTATAAATGCTACGTGGATGCGTCCTGGAAAGACACAAGCCTTTATTTAGGGCTCGGATGGTTTTGCTTTCCAGATTCAGTGGGAGGAATATGTTCGGGATCAAGACGAGTTCATCAAAGCTTATCAGCTCTGCATGCGGAGGTGGAGGCGGTGATTTGGGCGATGGAAGCGCTATTAGAGCTGCAGATTCAAGAAGTGGAGATCTCATCTGACTGCGAGACAGTCTATCAAGTTCTTCAGTATCCGGAGGAGTGGCCAGCGTTTTATCCATATCAAGAAGATTTCTGAAGGCTTGCTTCAAGGTTCTCCTCTTGGTCGCTTTCTGTCATCCCCAGAGCCCTGAACTACAAAGCAGACGCCCTAGCCAAATCAGGTCGTGTGTCTGGTCTATGATTGACGTTTTTAAGTTACTTTTGCTATATGCCGTTGGAAAAAAAAATTAATACTCTATTAATTAATATATTTTAAAATTTTTGTAGAATAATATAATTTTATGGTTGCAAATTGAATTTTTTATTTAGTTAGTATATTAATAAATTAATAATTTCTATAGATTAATTAAAAATATTATTTTATTGTAATTTTAACATTATCAATTTATAACGGTTTAATTGTATATAATTTTTATTTTGCTGACGTTATACACAGAGAACCCAAAAAGACAACTCAATGTTTAATTAACAATATCAATTTAACGTTTTTTGTAAACGGCATATTATATTAGACCACAACTAGTCGACACAACTAGTCGACCAGTCGCCAGCGACCAGCGATTACAATTTCTGATCGCTGTTTTATTTAGTAATTTGCGGCGACTAGTCACAACAACTGTCAAATAAACAAAAAATTATTCTTTTCGTCACAGACACCAACGACCAACAAACGAATGGACCTTAGTATTTATATGTCACACTTAGAACTAATAACCGATTTAATTGGGTTTAGCCAAATTTTTATTTGCAGCGGTTTGACCAGATTCGGTTTGGATAATCGAAACAATTCGTTTTATAAAGTGATCCATAAACCCTAAATCGTCTATTTCCATAAACCCTCAAAATTTTCCATTTTTATGTAAATTAAGAACGAAGTGATGTGACAGTGTGTTTACTAATTATTTACTCTTATTAACCCTAATTTCGGATTGTCACGGTGTACCGGAGTCGAACTTGGTTGCAGAAGGATGGTGGAAACTGAAGAAGTGATAAGGATCGTGACTGATGAAGAAAAGAGAGAGGCAAAGAATTTCAACATATTTGATCTCCCCGACGTACCTACCGGACTTCCTCCGCATCTGGAGCTCCAGCGAACTCGGGTTATCTGTAAAGAGGACGCTCCTATTCATGTAAGGACTATCCGAGATGAGAAATTACACTCCTTTATGCTCTGTATTGTTGCTTATAAGTTCAGCTAATTACGAAAAGCTGTGAATTTTGTAAGTTTGGTCTTAGCGATTTATAAAGACCATACGTTTTGGTTTGATACAAACTCCATATGAAATCTGTTATGATTGTCTGAATTTTTGAAGTCTTTTAATCTTGTTTTGTACTCCTTGTGTTTGTGTTATCTGTAGACTCAAGGGTGTCATTTACTCGGGGGCCTATGCCGCTATGAAAGTGGACAACAGTGTAGACTAGAAAACTTCTCTGAGAGTTTCAAAGTCAATGTTGATTAATCTCACAGAGACAGATATGGAATTTGATATGATTGGTATAGATGCACCAATCGCCAATGCTTTTCGGAGGATCCTCATAGCTGAGGTTTCTGTGTTTATTGTCTCACAACTTTTGAAGCCTGATTATTAGTATCATTGGTTTATTGTGTTTCTTATATTGCAGCTTCCTACAATGGCTATTGAGAAAGTCTTTGTTGCAAACAATACATCGGCTTGTTCAAGATGAAGTTCTTGCTCACAGGTTAGGTCTTATTCCAATTGCTGCAGATCCGAGGCTCTTTGAATATTTATCCGGTAAGATTATATTCAGTGGCATGTGATCCATCTCCATCAGCAAATATACCTCTGTTGTCAGCTTAATTGTTTATGTTTGTGTCACAGAGAACGATCAGCCGAGTGAAAAGAACACCATTGTTTTTAGGCTCCATGCGAAATGTCTAAAAGGTGATCACGTTGTAAAGGTAATATACATTCTTTGGTTACTACAAGAAGTGTCCTTGTTTTATTGTGAGCTTGATCTCTCATGAAAGGGTGTCATCTTTGTTTCTTGAAGTTTTAACGAAAGAATTGAAATGGTTACCAAATGGAAGTGAGCTACTCAAAGAATCAGGAGATTCAACCACAAAGCCAAAAACGTTCACCTCATTCAGCCACAGCCAAGATTCCTTCCCTGAATTTGCTAATAATCCTATTAGGCCGAGCTATCAAGATATCTTAATAGCAAAACTCGGCCCTGGCCAGGTACTATGTTTATTTATTCTTTTCCTTTTGATTGTTACACTTAACTTCACCTGCGACTAGAGATGAATAACTTGCATCTTCTTCTATCTTTTTCTTGCAGGAAATTGAGCTTGAAGCTCATGCGGTTAAGGGAATTGGTAAAACACATGCGAAGTGGTCCCCAGTAGCAACAGCTTGGTATCGAATGCTTCCTGAGGTGAAAGTTCACCACAATCTATTGTGTTTTTTTGAAAAGGCGTTTACTAATTTTCTTGACTCATCCTATAAGCTTTTTTCATAATGCTTTTGTAAAAGGTGGTTCTACTAAAAGAATTCAAGGGTAAACATGCTGAAGAACTTGTAGAAGCTTGTCCACAAAATGTTTTTGACATTGAAGACATGGGCCAAGGTGAAATAAGCCTTCTCAAGTTTAATCTTCATATCTTCGTGCTTGCTTTTGAAGGGCAACAAGAAATTCTGATGAAAAACCTGAGAACTTTAGCTGCAAGTCTCTCTGCAATTTGATTCGTACTGACTTGCCAAAATGGAAAACAGGTAGGAAAAGGGCAACGGTAGCTCGGCCTCGTGACTGCACGTTGTGTAGAGAATGCTTAAGAGGAGGAGCAGAGGCAAAAGGAGAAGTAAAATTAAAAGGGGGAAAAGAAGCAAGAAGAGAATGGGTGGACCAAGTGGAACTTCGCCGTGTCAGGAACCATTTTATATGTAAGAAAAGATAAAACTGTTCCTTCAACTCGACAATTCATTAGACTAAATGAAATTCTAACTTAGTTTCTTATTGTCTTTTTCAGTTACGATTGAGTCAACAGGATCACTGCCTCCAGACGTGCTTTTCACCGAAGCAGTGAAGATATTGGAAAGTAAATGTGAAAGCAAAATCGCTGAACTCTCCTGATAAGAGATTTAATCGGTTTAGCCCTACGGGCATGGTTCTGGTGGAGTTCAGTTTTGGGTTTTATATCGAAATATATACAAAGAACATTGAACAAAATTTACTTCAGGTTGGTTCGGCTAAGTTCAACTTGGAAGTCATGTAACCATGCTAAAGAACTAGTAGAAGCCTGCTCACAAAATATTTTCTTAAAATATATCCACCGAATGTGCGGTTTAGCATTCGTTAATCACTTGCAAATTACAAGATGAAGAGAATATATGACTGTTTATGTAAAGTCATGATCTACTCTCTAACAGGTTTCCGGTTTCATCAACACTATTTGTTAATGGCACACAATTTGAGTTACAGGCATTCAATAGATTAACTTAAAAGGAATACATATAAACAAGAAGCACCAGTGGTCTAGTGGTAGAATAGTACCCTGCCACGGTACAGACCCGGGTTCGATTCCCGGCTGGTGCATCCAGAGCTATGAGGAATATAGGCTTTGCGTTGGTTGGGTCCTTCGCATTCATCTGATCTGCAAGATGTAAAACAGTCTCTCTGAGCTCATTTTTTTGTTGGATAAAGGAGAAAAAAGGCACACATTTTCAAGCCTAAACAAGCTGCGGAGATGAGCTACTTACTAATTTAACATCGGAAATCTGCTACGCAAGAGATCAGTTCACAGCCAGATCCATATTCCTTCTGGTGATCTGTCTTAGGAACAAGTTTGTCATGAGTGGCGTTTGATTTGGCATATGTTTTTGGTATGGCAGGAACTCGAAAGACAGAAGCAGACTTATATGTTTATCTTTGGAGTTACAGAATAATCCCTCAAACCAATGAGAATGGCGTACGTCAGTAAAAGCTTTACACTATGAACCCCTAGCTACTCCAAGAATCAAACAACGAAGAATATTACACAACAACCTAACTCATATGCTCATATGATCCTCCCTCGGAAAGCTGTGAACCGTATCCGACCATCTCCCAGGTGACTGATCACTGCTGTTGAATGAGAGAAGTGCTGCTTCAGCTCTTGCTTCCTTCACCATGTTCAATACTTCTCTCATCACAGACCGGTTTTCAGGCTGAATCACCACGCAAGCCGTTGCAATGCTTAGAAGAGTCTGAAGTTTCTCCTCAGAAGCATTCAGCTCTTCACCTAATTCAGTCTCTTCCTCTCTTACCGCACGCACCCATCTGGAGATATCAGAACCGTATTTATGCACAAGTTCCTTGAATGAACTTCTACCTGTTAGAAGCTCTAGAAGGAGGACCCCAAAGCTATAGACATCAGCAGCTTGTGTTGAGGCCTTGCGTAAGTCTCTGCATTCAGGAGCTTTGTAAAAGAGAGAGGGTGCACTTGTGTTTTCGATTGAGTCAGGATCATGTAGATCACTGAGACCGTAATCCGTGAGGCAAGACTCAAAATCAGGACCTAACAAAACATTGGAAGATTTTAAGTTCCCGTGCGCTAAGCCAGGATTCTGATGAATGTAGACCAGTCCCATGGCCAAGTCCTCTGCTATTTTCAGGCATGAAGTCCAGTGAAGAGGCTTCCCACTCGCAAAGACCTTACTGCCTACGAACAGATAAAACACATCAAGCTTGATAGAACCAAAAAGCAATGGGTCTATTTACAATACATACCATGAATAAGAGAGAAGAGACTTCCATTGGGGAAGTAATCGTAGACGAGCAAGCATTCTTCTTTAGCTTGGAAATAGGCTCTGAGAGGCACCAGATTAGGATGATTAAGCCTACCAAGGATCTCAATGTGCCTCTTGAATTCCTCCATTCGAGGAAACCCTGCATCTTTGAGTCTCTTAACAGTGATGATGAACCCAGACTCCATTACAGCCTTGTAAGTGCTCCCTAACGTTCCTCTTCCCAATGTTTCAGCTGAAGCTTTGAGTAGATCATCCATGGTGTATCTCATCACTGCTATGTCTCTTCCCAGAAAAACAAGAGTCCCTTTTGATCCTTCTTCGCTTCCTCTCTCCCATGAAAAACTTTTAGTATTACTGTCACTGATACATTCCTCTGTTTCCGTCGCCATTTCTCCTTCTGGCTCTGCAATAGCTTTGCTTCTCCTCTCTTCTCTCTTGGATTTGACTCGCTGCCGACTCGAAAGCAGATATATCAGAAGCAATGCCAGCAGAAGTAGCACAATTCCACCACTGACGCTACCTCCAATGATTCCAATGAGCTTCGTTTTGCTCCGCCTTATGGTTATAGGGATTGATGGATTTGAAGCAATTCCAGCTGCAGTATCATTTCTTTCTCTGCATAAGTTTAGAATCTTCTCACCGCAAAGAGCATCATTGCCTGTAAAAGACGACTCATTGAACTTATTCAACACTCCAGTTGGTGGGATTTGTCCAGAGAGTTGATTATTGGAGACATTAAAGAATCTTAGAGTTGCCTGCGTGAGAGGAGGAATGTAACCAGAGAAGAGATTGTCCTGAAGATAGAGTGTGTAAAGGTGGGAAAGACGGAGCAATGAGCTCGGAATCTTACTGGAAAATCGATTTCCGGCAAGAACAATAGTTTTCAGTCTGTGGAGAGATGTCAATGATTCAGGAAACTCACCAGAGAAGTTGTTATCATTGAGATAAAGAATTTTGAGGTTGACCAAACCAGAAAGGTTAGGAATTGAGCCAGAGAGAGAGTTTCCTTTGAAACTAAGAACTCTTAGCTGATCCAATTGGTTCAAGCTCTGCTCATTGAGTGAGCCAGTGAGGTTCAAATTCTCAAGAACAAGCTTTGAGACTCTTCCATTAATGCATTTATCAACTCCTTCCCAGTTACATAGATCTGTTCCTTGCCATGGAATCGAGTTTGTGAGATCAATAGATGATTTCAAACTCAACAGAGCTTCAACATCACTTGATCTCACTGAGGAAATCAAGTAAAAAGCAAACACCAAGAAGACAATATAGGAAGAAGAAGAGACCATGATCATAGAATCAAATCAAAGAGAAAGAGTTTTACAACTTAGAATCAGTTGTAACAAACAGAGCATCGATGAAGAAACTCACGGACATGACAGTGGAGATGTCACGTGAAGCCAATGCTTCTTCTTTCTTTAAGAGCAGTGGGAGAAGTTAATTCAAATCTCACTTGTTTCCCATTTTCAATGTATTGGTAAATGTTATTTTATGTACAAATCTACACACACTTCAACTGTTTTACACACATGTATATCAATAATTGTTTATGATGGAGACCAACATTAAAATATGGGAAGAAAATAATAAAGTTTTTGTCTTTTTCACTCATGTCTTTCAACTTTCTCAATATTCAGGCAGACAAGTGCTGAGTGCTGACTAGGGGAGATAAATTAGCAGTGATTTTGGAGGGAAATGATTGAGATCAATGGTGGTATTGGAACAAAATAATGTAGAAACACAGACTTGTTTTATTTTAATTCAAGTAATTTGGTATTTGATTGGATGCTTCCAGCAATTATTGATTATGTTTCTTAACTTCTCTGATTACATGTATTTTTAGATTTACTACATATTCTTTGTTTACACAGTAGATCTCGTTAATTTGTTTCAGTGAAATCTAGTTTTATTTTCAGACTTAGTTTGAATGATCATAGAACATCATAATGGTGGATTTTGCTTGAGATAAGAAGTTTTGAGCTCGTACCTTGAAATCAAGATATTCATGGTACAATGCTTAAGAGCATCATAGAATGGTGGATTTGCTTGAGATAAGAAGGTTTAAGCTCGTACCCTGAAATCAAGATATTCATGGTACAATGCTCAAACAGGGCATTCTTCTCTACAACAATAGTAAAAGCATAAATACTGCTTCTGTACCATATGGCTTCAGTTCATAAGGTCGCGAGCTGAAGCAAAATGTAATCCTCCATGATCACTCGAAATAGTATAGATCTTCACTCTGTAAGAGAGAGATGGTTCAGATGACAAATGATACAACTTGTAGACAGATTCAAACTTGCACAAAACAGAAACACAAGAATTTGTATAACCAAATTAATCAAAATTATATAGTTAAAACAAACACCATAGGTTGTAAACAAAATTTTGATTTTATAAAGCACGATATCAACCCACCTCTCAGCCTATGTTTCTTCATTTATCCGTTGATTTCCAGTAAAAAGGATGAATCTTTCTGGGCCTATCATATTGCTGGATTTACATTTGTTTCAATCCATATTATGACGCCTTTTCTTCCTAGGATTTTTGTGATGCATCTGTGTCTTCTCCTCCTTTCAGCGACACCAGTCTACATATTCATATGTCATAATGAACTGATTAGGTTTCTGACAGATCATCCATGTCAAGGTTGCAGTTATAAGCTGGCTACTTTTACCTTTTGCGGCATTTGTGCTCTTTTACGCCTGTCTTCGTGTTCTACTGTTTTCTTTTATCTCCTTCGCCTGAATCTGAGTTTTCCAAGAGTTGGTTATGACTTTTGATAGAACACAAACACAGTTGTCAGCATTTGCTCGAATGTAAAAAAGAAATACCTGAAATGGTGTCTCTCTATTGTCAACTTCCTCGTTTTCTCCATGTTTGGTCGTTGAACCCTGTACATATTAAAAAACGATTCAATAAGGTTTTTTGGCAGACCAACCATGGCCATAAGTGTACAGTAATGAGCAGGCTAGTTTTTACCTTTTCCTGTTTTTGTAATCTTTTTTGCTCTCGTCGTGCTTTGCTGTTTCCTTTTATTTGTTTCCCCTAAATTTAGATTTTTAAGACTTTAGTTAGGACTCATGGGAAAAACACAAAGCATTAGTTAGCACTTGCATTTTCTTAAATGTCACCTGAGATGCCGTCTCAGGATCATCAACTTCTTCGATTTCTCCAGGTTTGTTAATAATCCTGGATGTTCATATCAAAAAGCGAATTGATAAGGTTTGTGACAAATCAACCCTGGTCACAAAATTAAAGTAATGAGCAAGCTACTTTTACCTTTTCTGGTTTTTGTGATCTCTTACCCTGTCTTTGTGATCTTCTGTTTCCTTTTGACTGCTTCTCCTACATGTAAGATTTTTCGTAAGAGTCATTGACAGAAACAAGAAAAACACTTGCAAGTATTTTCTCTAATGTCACCTGAGATGGCGTCTCTGGATCATCAACTTCCTCGTCATTGTTTCTGAGCTTTCCTTCTTCAGTAATTTCTCCATACGAGCATGTTTCTAA
>JAKUCM010004370.1:0-27343 GCA_023374145.1 Lepidium sativum | reverse complement strand
GTACCATAACGGAGAAAACAACAACCCAAGTAAGGTTTTGGAAATTCGTGAAGATTTCAAGGAGATAGTTGCAGATGAACTGACTCCTATGCGAGATATTCAACATCACATTGACCTGATTCCATGGTTTAAACTACTAAGTCTTCCCCACTATCGTATGAGCCCTAAGGAGAATGAAATTTTTAGGGCGTATATTGAGGATTTGTTGAGAAAAAGGTTTATCCATGAAAGTATAAGCCTTGTGCAGTACTAGTCCTTCTAGTTCCTAAAAAAGGTAACCATTGGCGGATGTGCATTGATAGTAGAGTTATTAACAAGATAACAATCAAGTATCGATACCATAGCCCTCGATTAGAAGAGATGATGGACGAGTTAAACAGTTCCAAGGTGTTTTCAAAGATAGATCTTCAAAGTGAGTATCATCAAATTTGAATCAGGCCTGAAGATGAATGGATGACTGCTTTTAAGAGTAAAAATGGATTGTACGAGTGGATGGTGATGCCTTTGGGTTATAGACACAGAATTGGTTGAAAAACTCAATTGTTCCGAGTTGTTATGTAACAATGAGTCTGGTTTAATCTTTTTATCTGATTCGGTTCACACTAAGTACGACATAAGATCATCTTTTTGGATCATTAAACAAAAATTTATTTCTATTACAATGCACATATCTCTAAATTAGGTACAAATTTAACAAAAGAAATCGGATAAACAAGAAAAAAAAAGATCGAAAAACCATTAAAATATAATCTTCATTCTCATACGAACTTTGCTATTCATTGATCTTCACATGGTAGCTCGAAGCGACAGAGAGGACAAACGTGATTGGTCTCGAACAACTTAAGAACACACTCTTCATCGAACTTATGTCCACAATGCAAAGTCAAAACTCGTCGTCCTCCATTGTTGAACTCTTCCAAACAAATCATACACTCTTCACCACACCTAATTTTATCATATATATTCCTGGTTAAAGACTTAACCACCAGATTACTTGCAGGTCTAACCCGAATATGGATGCTTTCTGCAAACAAGACTTGAGTCGCTTCATCAATTTCACGAGGAACGTAACCACACATTCAAAGCACAACCTGGAAAATTGGTGTAACTTGGGGAAGAAGTTACATCACAAACAAAAGTATCTAGGTCTAGCATTGCATATGAAGCACTATCATTCATTCCTGACTCCATTAAGAAATAATTCAAGTCCACTTTACATGAACACTCATCGCCTTCTTCGATAAAATCATCAACAAAAGTAGAAGCTGTAAAAGGATCTCTTGAAATGCTCATTGTCTTCCTCGAAGAAAGAGGGTTGGAAAATCTCATTCATCCAATCCTTGATAACTCTCAGGTTATTCATTTTTCATTGATTTAAGCTCATTAAGCATCATGTATCCTTTCATGATCATAAATATGTTATTCAATCTTTTGTTGCAGGATGATGCAGAAAGGATTACTCCATTTCTTGGTACTTGGAAAGGTCGTTCAGTAACAAAACGAAGTGGTGTCTATGGAGCAACACTCTCTGAAGCCAATACTGTTGCAGTTCTCGAAATGAACAACAAAGATCAAGTAGTTCAGGTATACAAATGTTGTTCAACACAACCATATAGACTTGTATGAACCTTATCTCTGACTTTTGATCCCAATTCAGGATATTTCCTCAACATCAGATGAGAAAAATGTTACAACAAATGTGCATTGGGAAGGGAAATTGTCGAAGAACTTGGTTACATTTGCAGAAGGATATCAAATGATTCTGTTACCAGGAGGTATGTACATGGGATGTCCTTGTGATGTAGCTAAGAGTGTTGCGGAATTGAAGTCATTTCACTTAGAATTCTGCTGGCTTGAATCACCAAACTCAAGACAAAGACTTGTCCGAACTTACGACCATGAAGGCTTGGCTGTTTCATCAACTTATTTTTCTGAGATGAAACTTTGAGAGCATAACCATTTATTGTTCTTGTAGATCTCTCTGTAATGTTGTAACTTTACCTTTTTGATGCTATATTATTTGAATTTACATATGATTACTGTTGGGAGTTGTAGAAGAAAGGTAATCAAAGATCCATAAGAAGAGCTAATCATAAGCTTCAAAAGAAAAATAAGAAGAGCAAAAAGTAATAAAAAATGTAGGGCAAAACTTCTCTTTGCTTCAACAACCTAAGATCGAAAGAGCAAAGCAAAGAGAAGAAGAATTCGCCTACGCATCCATCTTACCATGTGAATTCTTCTTGTATCTACTTTTCACCTCTTGTTAGGTGAGTCTCTATCTTAGCATATAATCATAAAAAGATGGCATCTTTTTCTACTTAAGTTTAGATTTTTCTTGAAAGTAAATAACAAACTTATGGAGAACATAAGTTTTCACATGGCTCCCTTTACTCCTAGAATTAGTCATGAAGATAAATTCCCCTAATTTAACAAGAGCTTATAGTATCCGTTGAACCGGATTCACTAGGAGAATATAAGAAATTTATATATTAATAACACACAATACAAATGACGTAACAACAAGAGTGCACAATATAACGAGCAAACTCGAGTACATATGACTTCACAAGAGTTTTGCATTATGACCATTATATAAGTTATAATAAAATAAAATAAATAAATTTAAATGTACATGATATTTAAAATATACAACGTTTTGACGAATAATGGTGAGGTGGAAATTTTTTGGTATGTCTTCATTAAGGATTACGCATGAGTTTCCCCATCGTCGGGGATTATAAGCGTAGGGATTTGACCATGGTCAACGAAGTCAATCTTGCTCAGCTTTAGACAACACAGGACTTGTTCAGGCAACTCTTCTGGTTTTTGAGCCTGTTTCATGTTTCATTTTGTAAGAATACAAAGTACCAATCTTCTTCAACAACAAAAGATTATTAACATAGAACTTTTCTCATTACCTGGATGGTTAAGCCGAGATCAAGAGTTCCATTTTTCAGTCGATCTCTGAATGCTTCGAGTCCTTTACGTGATATGTAGCTGAACCGATGCACATCCAAATCAATCTCAAAGTAGTTTGGACCCTGTGAAGAGAGGTAAATTTGAATTAGATATTGAAAGAATTGACTTGTTTACTGTGTTTAAGAGGTAGTGATGATGCTATTACCTTAAAGAAGTTGTGTTGAGGACGAGAGAGGACAGGTTTTTCATTATAAGCTTGTACAAGCTTCTTTTCAGTAGAGCTTAGACTTAGATCTTCGGGATTAGCAAGTCCAGCTACAATCTTAAGCCTTTCACGGAAAGGAACAGTGCTGTCTTTAGCAAAGCCTTTCACTTTCTCAATCTCATCATTGACAAGTTTCTGTTTTGAAAAACCGAAAAAGAAAAACTACCCGGTAAGTATCCAGACGGGGTGTCAGAAATGTTAAAGGAATGACTGTTAAAGCTACCTTGATGCTCTCCTGATATTGCTGAGAGGTTTCCTTTTCGTAATTGTCTCGTAACTTGAAGTAAAGTACAATGCTCATGCCTTCTCCATCACTGTCGCCAAGGAACATTGCAGCAGGATACGTTGGTAACTGCAAGTGAAGCACAATGGTCAGGTTGATAATTTACAAATATGCACATAACAAGCATTATCTATATGCTTCTTATGAACATCACACAAGCAAAAATTAGTGACTAAATAAATATCAAGAAGCCGTTGATGTTGACTGGAGGTTACCTGAATGTTGACAACGAGAAGAGCGGGGAGCTTTGCCTCAGCTTTGGTGTTTGGAAGCTCGATGTGTTGGGCGATATGATCAATCTTTTTCGGACAGACGAACAAGTCAACGCCAATAGGAGTGTATGGACACTGATTTGGAGCTGGGGATTTCTTTTTGTCTCTGCAAATATCATTTTTCAACAGTTACATACAAAGCGGTCTCTAGTAAGGAAGTAGATACATAAAACAGTGGTGAGATGTGTACTTGAAATAGGTTTCTCCACGGAGTTTGAATGTTGAAGGCGATATCTCACACCAACTGCCACTGGACTGCTTCTCTTTGGCTGAGCAAGGAATGGTAAATCCCGCTTTTGGGCGGTACAACAACTTACGATTCTCACTAACTTCCTCACCATCGCATGATCTCCTCTTGAAAGAAAGCCTATAAACTGCGGATTTTCGTTTCTGAGATGTGGGTGAGTTTAGACTCTTGTCGTTGAAACTAACGGTAGGCATCAATCGGCTCAGGCTGGTTCTCAGGGTTTTCTCTTGAGAGTTTCGTTTCTGCTCCTTCATACCTTTAAAGCTTGCTTGGTCCATTAGTTTCTTCTTGTTGTTTCCAGTGAGAACAGAGAGACCACTAGGATCCCTGTACATCCCTTTGCTCACAAAGTTCTCGGGTTTACTCCCATCTATCTTCAAGTAAGTCTCATGGTATTCTTCGTACTTTCCTTTTCCATCCAGAATGCACGACGCAGATTCGAATTGAACTATTTGACCATTTGGAATATTACGCGTTGCACCTACTTGACCATTTGGGACATTACCCGCTGGACCACCTGCTGGTGATACATTATCTGCTAAGAGATATATGGTAAAAAGAATTCAGATACACCAAAATTGTTCCTCTGTTTTCATTTAGTGTAGCTTGACATTTACCTTCAGGTAGGCTTACGAAGTCCTCATCTTCATCCGAATCAAGAACACTGTTAGAGTCGAACCATGCATCATCTTGCGAGACAGCTGCAACAAAAATGAATTCTACAGGTTAAAAATCTATGATTGTCCAGTTATTATCTTCTCTAATCATCAACAAAATCAAAACTTATATGATCTACCACTGCAAGATCAAAGCTAGCTGATACAGAGATGCTCACCGAAAGAAACTCGGTTCCCAACATCACTAGGCCTTGTAATATTGGCATGAGGAACAATATCAGACACTTTAGAAAAGTGTTTGGAAGATCTACGACGGCCTTTCCTCCGAGGCCTAATCGCTCTTGAATGGGTTGACACACATCCACCCATTTTTCAATAAGTTTATTTAGCTCCTGCTCAAAGAAAGATGTAAGTGAAACACCATGAAAGTGACCAATGCTTCTATATATAACATATCTACAACATATAAACACACAGCTTTCGAAATAACATATTTATCACCGTAGACAATTCTTTATGGCATATTACTAACATTGGGACCAAGTCACTACCTGACTCTTTCTAAACAGGTATATCCAGTTACAAGTATCAGATTACCAAGTCAATACAAGATCTCTAAACTATAAAATATTGTAGCCAGCTCAAAAAGTGTACCCGACAAAAACCAATCAAAAGAGAGAGTGGGGACATAAGATCGTGTAGCAACAAAAATCTCAATGTGGGACACAAGAACATGTATGCAGCAACAAATCTTAAAATATTAGATTATTACCAAGAGGAAAAACTCAAAAACATTAACCACAGTTTTTGTAATCGATCCACCAAGTTGTTTTTGTTCAAATCAGACAAAGGGATTAATGCAAGACAAGTTTAAAACCCAACATACAATTCTCAAAGAACACTATTTTTGTCCTAAATCAAATATTGATGTTGAAGATCTCTAATTATCTTCATGACTATACATTAATTGGTAACAGAAAATGGTTGCATTGACATATTAGACATTTCAATCACTTTCAGCTTCATACATGAACACATTCCTCAAGAGAGTTGAACATATGAATAAGAATAAAACGTCAACATCACTGAAGAAAAAGACGAAACATTGGAAGCAAAAACTGGAAAAAAATATCGCATGCAACGCATGGCTTTTCAAAAAGTAAAAAGACGCAAAATTTACTATTGAACAAATCTGTGAAGATGATGATCGATGCGTGGCTAAATCAGAACAGATCCGAAGGAGAAGGTGAACAAGTTCATGAATGGTCACACAATGTACAGAATTTGAATCAAAGCCTATAAGAGAAAGAAATTGATGATCTAAAGTGTTGATTTGATACCTGAAACGAGGATGCATGATAATGGGCATTCCACTTTTTGTATAAATTTGATTTTTTGTGTGTGAGGGAAAGAGAAAAAAGGGAAGAATCTCCCCGAGAGACGAAAGAGAGAAGAGGAAGAACACAGGAAGATGATAAAGCGGAATTTAGATTGAAACCCGAAAATATCGGATCCGGGCACGGACAGCAATACAAGAGAGGATGATTGAGCTTCCCTTTTTGTCCCTTTCTCTCTATTGTCTGTCTAAAGGAAGAGTGAGGAGAGAGAGAGGATTGTCTTTTTGGTTTTTAATGGCGAATTACTAAAAAGCTTATGGAATCTTTTTTACAACTTATGGAATCTGAGTTATTATTGATTGAATGATCATAGGATTTAAGTGTCTAATTGATCCGGTTCAAAAACCTCAACCAAAAATCTCAGTTCAAATCGAATACAAAATTATTTTATTGGGTTTTCAACACAAATATCTACGTACCGGTTCGATTCTAACTTTTGCTATCTTTCTCTTTTTCGACTACTCAGAATGGTTTTGGTTTATAGGTGTTTTCGGCTTCAGGACTAATTTGTTAATTCTTTACTAGTTTTTCTTTGAAGTTGGCTCCTCTAAACTCGTTGAGACTTCAATGGTTGCAAGTTTGGTGTCCATGTCTTGGAAAAAGCTCTTTGCCTCCTCTATTTTTTCCTTGGCAAGACATCTCTTTGACTCTCTTTTTATTAGGCTTCTAGTTGCTTGTCGTGATTTCAGCTTTTGTCTCGTTGATTGCTAAAGCTAGGTAAATGTTATAGTTTGGTTGTTTTGGTTGCATTGGTTTAGTGCTTCTTGATTCTTGTTTGCAAGGTTCTCTTCTTAGATTGGACATTTGCCCAAAACCATTGAATTTTAAAAGGTTACAATATTCAAAAAATTAGGTAAGAATAATTATTAAAATTGATAAATGTTTATATATGTTATTTGAGAACATAACATTAGTACTATTAATATATTTTATGACGAAGGATCTAATTTTACCCCGAAACTATTATATAATTAGAAATGTACCAAAACATTAAAGTGCTTGTTAATTGCACATAAAACTAAAATTAAAACTTTAATTTTACTAAAACTATCACACATAGTACCGAAAACATCTGAAATTTGCCCATCTTTTTAATTGCACACAAAATAAAAAAAAATCTAATTCTACCAATTTGAATTTTGGAATTTTATGGAAATAAATAGAAATACTGAATTCTAATCCGATTTATACCCGAATTAAATCTGATCCAAAATTTAAAATACTCTAATGAAACTTAAATCAATGGAACGAAAAACCTAAGAAAAAATAAACCCGAAAATGGCTATGTTGACAAAATATCATCTTGGTCATTTGGGTCTTTTTGAGGTTATGTATGTTAGTTCAGGTAGAACTAGGTTTTTAAATTTAATTTTGTGTGCAATTAAAAAGCGATTCAATTTTTAGGTATATTCATAATTATACGAAAGTTTTCGGGTTTAATTAGACTGATCACCATATATTTTATTTGTAACAACTAATATATTAAGAAATCTTTTGTAGATAATAGCTTTATATTTTTATTAATATTATTGTGTATTTTTAAAAAATTTTAAAGGGCAAATTTTATTTACTTTTCCATGTCACTTAAGCACGGCCAGGACCGTGTTTCATTAACATAACTTTTAGTTAAAGTTAAAAGTTAAGTATTATGTTACAACAAATACAAACTAATATCAAACTAGGTATGCTTTTTTGCTGATTTCACCTAATTAGTTACTAAAATTATAAGTAAAGGTTGTAAATTTATGTTTTATATTATAAAAAACTTAATGAATCTGAAATTTTCACTTTTATGAAAATAAAATTTTGAAATTTCGGATGAATAACTGGAAAATAACAATAAATAATAAACATATATGAGAGGAGATTACACTTTTAGATATTGATAAACAATAAACATATACAAAAAATCAATTTTCTTGTTTTTTTTCTTTTAATTTAATTATATAACTCTGATATTTGACATTATAAATATTGTTATTATTATTAAGATAGGGCATTATAATTAAAATTGTCTATGTTAGTTATGAATGTTGGGATGATTAGTGTTAGGTGGTGAATTTTTCACATTTCTTTAGTTACAATTTAATTAAATATTAGGTGGTGAATTTTTCACATTTCTTTAGTTAAAAAACTTAAACTATATATCAATTTTTGTCGATCCAAATAGAAAAAGAAAAACTTAAGATTGGTTTACTCATCAAACATTTTGATAAGTCAATAGCATATGTCAATGTTACATGAAAATATGAACTCCACATCATTATAGGTACTTAGTGTAATAAAATTCATATATACATTTTTGTAATATTTTTAATAGTATAAATACAGTTGATACTTTTTATTTTTTTGGACACAGGTTGATACTTATTTTATAATATAAAAGTTTTAAAGACATCAAAGAAGGCCCTAATTCAAAGGATTTCAATTGCGTTAAATGTTATCTGGGTTTTGGTTTTGTTGATTCGTAGTCATTACTGATTAACTGAGATCAGCATGAAGACTTCAAGGACCTGACTCAGCTCTGCGTCAATACCAGTTCGAATCTTTGAGTTCCCAGAATTTCTTCAGATTACACCGTAAGTTACCTTTTTCCTACATATCTATCAACTTTGAGCTTCACGATTCTTCTTCTCTCGCTCGCTCTCTCTCTCTTTCACTCTATCAAGTATCAGAATCCGCGTATTGCTTGGCTCTTTGTTTGAACGATTACTCTTCTTTTTATTGATTCTGGGATCTGCTTGAAGAAATAGATTGAAATTAAGGGGCTTTTTCGGGTAATTTGACTTTTGTTTGTTTGTTTGTAAAAGTTATCAATTTCTTCTTGCTTAACCATGCAATTTTCTGAATATCCGAGATTTTTTCCTGATTTGCTTTTGTTTGCTAGTCTGTGAATTTGGTACGATCACTTCCGTGGTCTGGTTTCTGTGTAAAACCATCATTGTGTTGTCGGTTTATGTTGTCAGGTTTCTTACAAGCTTCTAGTTTGTTAGAATTATAGTTAAAGAGAAAACCAAAGCCCACATCGCATGAAATGAAAATTGGGTTGAACATGGTTTGGATTTGAGCAAGTTAATATTTTCTCTTCTTTAGGGTTTACTGATTTTATTTTTATATTGATCCCTTTAATATAATGTTGTTCTATATAAAGTTTACTGATGTTCTTGTTTAGGGAATCTGCTCAGGGAACTTCTTACTGAGTTTATGTTGCTTTGGGAATAGGAAATGGATCATTCATCAAATAGATTTGGAAATGGAGTGGAATCAGTTTTACCGAATTACAAGCTTGGTAAAACTCTTGGAATTGGATCTTTTGGGAAGGTGAAGATAGCAGAACATATTGTTACGGGGCACAAAGTTGCTGTCAAGATCCTTAATCGTCGTAAGATCAAGAATATGGAAATGGAAGAGAAAGGTATACACGGTTAAATATATCTCCGATGGATAATTTTCCGGAGTGAAATCTTGTGTAACGAGTGCACAAGGTTGTGTAAAGATTACATTGTACTTTCTTGTGAATACTTTGTGGGATTCAATGGACTGCTATTGGTTTTTACAGAAGATTAGCTCTGTGACCCTTCTATTTCTTTTTATTGTAACACATGTCTATTTCTTCCTTACAGTAAGAAGGGAGATCAAAATTCTCAGGTTGTTTATGCATCCTCATATCATTCGGCAATATGAGGTTATAGAGACACCAAGTGACATTTATGTTGTGATGGAGTATGTCAAGTCCGGAGAGCTCTTTGATTATATTGTTGAGAAAGGCAAATTACAAGAAGATGAGGCTCGTAACTTTTTCCAGCAGGTTTGTTTTCTCTTTACCACGACCTGTATGTTTGTAGCTTATCATGTCTTCTCTGAGTTTGAGTGTTGTTAGCGTTTGACTCATATCTGAGCAGATAATATCTGGTGTGGAGTATTGTCACCGTAATATGGTTGTCCACAGAGACTTGAAGCCTGAGAATTTACTATTGGATTCAAGGTGCAACATTAAGATTGCAGACTTTGGGCTGAGTAATGTCATGCGGGATGGTCATTTTTCTGAAGACGAGCTGTGGAAGCCCCAATTATGCTGCTCCCGAGGTACCCAGTCTAGAAGATATACTGTATTCTTTTTTTACCTATGTCGTGCTCTTCCTTTTATTGGATATGAGTATCTATCTAAAACATTCAATGAATGACCTCCTACCACTTGTAGGTTATATCAGGTAAATTATATATGCTGGACCTGAAGTAGATGTATGGAGTTGCGGAGTGATATTGTATGCTCTATTATGTGGTACTCTTCCGTTTGATGATGAAAACATTCCCAACCTTTTCAAGAAAATAAAGGTATGGTAAATTAATCCGTTTATTCAGCTCAAAGACTATTATGTGAAGTAACTAATCAAGGTATTTTTTCCTCTCTAGGGTGGGGATTTACACTCTTCCAAGTCATCTATCATCTGAAGCAAGAGACCTGATCCCAAGGATGCTGATAGTTGATCCAGTGAAACGAATCACCATTCCTGAGATCCGTCAACACTGTTGGTTCCAGACTCATCTTCCTCGCTATCTTGCTGTAATCTCCACCAGATACTGTAGAGCAGGCTAAAAAGGTTGTTTTTAGTGCCATTTGGAAATTAAAAGAGTCACTTGCAGTGATTGTAACAACTTATTTTATATATTGCAGATCAATGAGGAGATAATTCAAGAAGTAGTTAACATGGGATTTGACAGAAACCACGTTATGGAATCTCTTCGCAACAGAATACAAAATGATGTATGTAAGATCTGTCTATAATGCTCTCAATTCCCTAAACTAGTTTTCAACAGTCCTGAAAGGCCACTTGCAACTTATTTCAGCTACGGTTACATACTACCTGTTATTGGATAACCGGTTTCCGTGTTCCAAGTGGCTATCTTGAATCCGAGTTTCAGGAGGCAACAGTATGTCTTTCTTACCCTGTTGATAGCTTCCCAACATCTAAATCTCGAAAGGGCCACAAAATGCAGTATTATTATATGACATGATATAATGAGCTGGTCAAACCCGAAGTCTCCTTTCCTTTTTCAACTTACATTTTCACCTTTTCAATTTTTACTCATCTAGGACAGTAGTTCCAATCCTATGCGCCCACCTGAAGCGGCGCTTCACCTGTAGGGCCATTGGGTTCCTGCACAAGTGGATCACTACGGGTTGGGGAGCAAGAGCACAAGTCCCAGTTGACCGAAAATGGGCTCTTGGCCTCCAGGTTTGTACCTAATTGCTGAATCTTCTTTTTCCTTTACTCTAAACCCGTATGAATGCATGCAATACACAATCAGATATTTGTTTCATCTTGCCATGTTCATCAAAGTTAGTTGGAAAATTAGGCATTTAGAAAAAGGTTTGTTTTGTTTTGAATGAGTACTCTTTACCTCAACATGCCCGTATTGATAATCAATCTGTGACCTTGGTATTTTGAAAAGTCCCATGCACATCCTCGTGAAATCATGAATGAAGTTTTGAAAGCTCTCCAAGAACTCAATGTGTGTTGGAAGAAGATTGGTCACATACAACATGAAATGCCGATGGGTTCCTGGTTTTGCTGATGGTCAGAATACTATAGCCAACGATCAGCTGAACTTTAGAGATGAATCCAGCATCATTGAGGATGACAATGCCAATACTTCATCAACCGTCATTAAATTTGAACTTCAGGTAACTCCAAACGCACACATATTAGGATCAACAAGATACCAATTTCCCAGTTCAGTTTGGTAGGGATACAAAACCGAGTAAGGGACTTTACATACATTCCCAGAATCTAGCTGGCTGCTGGTGCAAAGACTAAGATCTGCTGTTGTTATATCACATTAATGTAGAGGTTTTATGGTTACTTTCCCAGTAGCTCCCTAAAACTAAACCATCTAGGACAGATACTAAACCTTTCTCCATAACTCTCAACTTGGATCTAACTCTTTTCAGACAACAAGACTCCAATAATATCACACTCTTACAATTATGTTTCTGAATTTGCTTTTGGTTCTGAAACAGCTATACAAAGCCCGGGAAGAGAAGTACTTGTTAGATATCCAGAGAGTTAAACGGTCCTCAGTTTCTGTTCTTGGATCTATGTGCTGCCTTTCTTACAGAGCTCCGTGTGATATGAAGGCTTTTAACCATTTGCTCGGGCATTTTTTATCTTGCATGTTTCATGGTCTGTAATAGTAGAGAAAATACTGTACCAGGTTACTTTTATATACCTGGATTCTAAGTTAAAAACTCTACTGTAATCATAAACTATCATTTCCTCTTTTGATGGTTTAATTTAAAGTTTGATCATGTGTACATAAACTTAGCTGTTTCTCAGATTCTTAAATCTTGGCTACAAACTCAATACATAATTTCTTCCATCTACATGTCTTGATTGAATTTGTTAAGAGTGACAAAACTCAAGTTTAGCCACAAAAAACCAAATGTATTAGTAAGTATTTCCCTAAATGATTTTGGAAGATTCATGAGTTTTTTCTCATAGCTTAATTTTATTCTTTGTCTTTTAAAGTATAGAGCAACGACAAAAAGACGAGGAATGATTTGAATAATTTTAAAGCCTAATTTTATTCATGATCTTTTAAGTTTAGCCATATTTTATGATCAAAATATTTTCATAGTTTTGAGAAAAAAAACAACAAATGGCAAATACACACATGCATTTAATTGAGTCAATATGGTAATCACACATTTACTTTTTAGACATTTTATCAAGCAATTAATTATGACTATATATAAATATGTAAATATATTAACTCTCACCATCAATAAATAGAAGAAAAACCATAAATCAAAATCTCAAACATTTTTGAAACAAAAAAGATAATTGGAAATTCAAGATTTTATTTTCTTCAGGATTTCAAAACATGAAGTTTACAAGAGTAATTCTGCTTATGTTGGTGATAGTAATAATCCAATTATCTTAATCTTTGGTTGGAGCCACAAGAGTGGGAGGTTTGGTCGAAGAAGAGAAAGTGGCATGCAATGTGGATTTCTACTTTTTAATTATTATACTAATGTGTTAGACAAAAAAAATTAAGTAAAGTAAATAATAATAGTTAACAGACTTTAGTGAAGTCACGACAGACTGTTAAAAAGTTAATGATAATGAAAATATGATTTGACCATACCATCTATTAACCATTAAACCAGTTTTTAATAAAAAGAAAAAGAAAAAAGGAAGAAGAAGGAAAAAGTCAATTTCTCAGAGCTCTGGTCCGTTCTCCAGAAATTATCTTCGCTGGATCCACATTCCGTCTCCGACCTTCTTCTTCTCCGCAGATCAATTCGAGTCTTGTAAGCTTTTTTTATCCTTCGTCACCTAATCACTCTCTGTTCTTAATGTCTTTTACTTGTAATCTCTATATACACTTTTCTTACGATCTAGATCACTTATCCTTGATTTGTTTTCTTTTGAATCAATAAGCTCATGTAGAATTTCTGGTATTTCGTATCTTGCTGATTTCTTTGAAAGATTTTCGCGTGTTTTCGTTGCAACTAGTAATTCTGGCTTCTCATGTTATTATGAGTTTAAGCAAGTGATTCTGCAGAATTTGAAATTTAGTGGTTTCTGGGAACGATGAGTTTAATGTTCGAAATATATTGAGAGGCAATACTGTGAGCTTTCTGCAAATCTCTCAGGGAAGTGTACTTCAGCTAATCCTCTGACAATCTAATTATATAGCTTTTGTATGCCACTAAGAACATAATCACACTGAAACTGGTCTAATTCGAGGGGTTTTAATTGGATTAAATGTTATCTAGCTTTCTGATAATGATGGGATTTTTGATTTAGTAATGGCGTCAAGGCGAAATGTACGGTATGCTCAGCTTCCAGGAGATGAAGATGATGAAGATTATGCAAATGGTGTTGGTGGAAGAAGAGATTTCGATCCTCGTTTTCGATTATTCACCGAAGGCATTTGATAGAGTACCATGGAAATCTATAGGCCTTAGCTGTGTTTCTTCTGTTACTTGGTTCTTTGCTTCTCTTCTTATCGTTTTTTATCTTCACTGGTCACATGGAAGGAGATACCTCCCAAGGCTATGCCCTTCTTGTTCTTGGGATCCTTACTTTTCTCCCTGGTACGAGTTGCTTTTTTTTGTTTACTTTTTGGTTTCTCTTATTGAATTCTTCGTGTTTGGGGATAAGTAATTGCATGATGTTTGATTCGAATTGTAGTCTATTGTTTGGTGTGGAAATTGCATGATATTTGATTCAAATTGTGTTCTTTGTCTGTTGAAATTATGTTCTCTATAGTTGTATATGATTCAGAGTTTCTGTGTGTTGCTGTTCGAAGTGCATGATGTATAATTTGAAATCACCTTATGTCTCTTGTTAGGTGCAGAAATTGCTATAATTGGATCCAGTATAAAGTATCTTCACTTTGTTTGATACATTGCATGATGTTCGAATTAATAGCCTTATGAAATATGTTGTTTAATGTGGAAATTTAGTTCGATGAATTAACTAGACACAGATTGTGTTCTTTGTCTCTTGATTTTATGTTCTTTTTAGTCATATATGCGTATGAGTTCCTCATGTTGCTGCTCTGCGCACCATGATGCTTGTTTTGAAAGTGTGGAATCTATTGTTTGACACGGAAGTTTAGTGAGTAGGACAAGTTGACATGGATTGTTTCCTTTGTATCATGAAATAAAATTCTCTGTTTGTTTTCTTACCCATTTGTATGCTTATGACTTATGAGTAAAACAGTAATGTTCATGGCTGTGACACATTTACAATTGTGGCTACAGGTTTTTACGAGACTCGAATTGCTTACTATTCATGGAGAGGAGCTGAAGGATACCGTTTTGCGGCCATTCCTGCTTACTGAATTTAGCTGGAGAAGTAAAAAGATATTGTGTATAGAAGACATGTTAGAGAAAGTGTAATCCAAAAAGATGCAAGACTTGAAGCTGTTTTATGAATCACCCAGAATCTCTTTCTCTACTCTGTAAATCTCTTCAAGATGAGTTTCTAACAGATAAAAGCTCGGATTATAGAGAGATAGATTGTTATGTTTCACTGATCCATTTTGTGAATCGTCTTGAATCTTGTTTGTTATCAAAATATGCATGTGTATTTAAGGAATTTGAGGGTTTTAGTATATTCGCATCATTTAGGATTGTTGACAAAGAAGCAAGAACATAAAGGGCGACAAAATTAGAAGAAGTTCAAAGTGGTATTGGCCGAAATGGGCCCAAATGCTGAAAAAAGACATCTATGCAAAGTCGGCCCTTGGTCCCAAAAATTTAGCCGAAGCCAGTTCTTCGGTTTGGTTCAAACTATATAGGACATGTACTTAAAATGTGAAGAGAATTGGATCCAAAATAAATTGATTCTTAATTTGTTCAATTCTTAATAGTTACTTGTAACCAAATAACCGAAAACTACGTGTAATAAAATCTACCTAAACACTCGAAGAAAAATATTAAAAAAACTAATGGATTTGGTACCGAATGATTAATTATAACTAAACAGTGTAAGACCACCTTTATTAATATAATTTTTTATTCGAGGTTCTAAACTAATAGAATATTATTATTTGTTATAAAATTTTTATTTTATTTAAATTTTATATTTTAAAAAGAAATTATCCAATCAATTATCCCAAACCAAAGTTTCTTATTTTGCTAAATGGAGAATCCCTTCACCTTTCTCTTTCTTACTTTTCTAACTTTTTTTTTTTTAATGTCTAAGATATGTGTTAGGAATGACTCTTCTATGCTTTCGGATCTCGATTTTTTCCAAGCTAAACCAAAAAACCATGAGTGCAAATATAATGAACTGTTGGGTTATTTGACACGAACCGAACAATGTGGATGATAACAACTAGTTGTAAAAAACACCAACTGATCACGAAAAGGTCGAGTGACAATAAGTGTTATAAGTTGGCAATAAGTGTTCTTTTCTTGGTTTCGTTTGGTCAAAGTAAAGGGAGGGAGAGGAACACAGCCCATTGGACATTCCGTCGCCGACTTTCTTCTTCTCCGCAGATCAAATTCGAATCTTGTAAGCTTTTATTATCTTTCGTCACCTAATCTCTCTATGTTCTTTTCGTCTTTTACTTCTAATCTCCATATACTCTTTTCCCCTCAATTTCATGCCTTATCCGCGAACTCTGTTTTATTGATCATCCTCTCTCGTGCTTCCTTCAATTTGAAATCGGTTTATGCGCTTCTTACGATCTACATCATTCTCTTTGCTCAAAAGGTAGGTTTTTGTCTTCTTTTCTTATGTAATCATCAGGTTGAATCCGACTAATTTGGAGGTTTAAGGTTGGATTTCAGAAATTGAAAATTAAGAAAAGAATCAAACATTTGGTATCGAATTTCTGGTATAGATTTTCGCGTGATTGCATTGGCACTAGTGATCCCGGTTTCTCATGTTTATTGCAAATATTTTTATGAGTGTAAGTAATTGATTCTGCAGAATCTGAAATTTAGTGGTCTAGGCAATACTGTGTGAGCTTTCTGAAAATCTCTTAAAGAAGTGTACTTCAGCTAATGCTCCCTAGTTTTTATAGCTTTTGAATATGATTTTTGCTTTTGGTTTCAAAGGTTTTGATTATGGTTTTTATGTTCTTTATCAATTCAGATACTAAGGATTGGGGATAAGATAAAAAGAGATGGAGGAACATATAAGAGATGCTTCACAAGAATTGTCTGATGAATTCAAAACTCTTGTTAAAGCCGAAGATCTAAATTCTCTCAGACATTTGCAGCATCTCATGTATGTAAAACACATTTTGCAGTGTCTCAGTTTCTTTCCGGTTAAACAACTGCCGAATTTTGATCGGATTTTTCTTATTTTAACAATGATCAAACTAGACTCCACCAATATGAGATATTTTAGAGACTGATAGTAAGGAAGTGTGATATGCAATTCTGTTGATTGTTGCAGTCTGAAAGGTTTTGACATGTCTTTTGTTTGAACCTCTTAAATCTTTGAAAAGGAAATCTTTCTAAACCTACTGAGTAGGTTGATTTGAAGTTACTGATATGTTGACTGATACTTTGTTGATTATAGATCAGTGTTTTATGTGAAGCAGTATTCTTACAATGAATTTGCGGAGAATTGTTTCTCAATTATTGATCAAAAGTTTTATGTACAAATTTCTTAGATTAGGGAGGCTGCAGGACAGCAATGCAGTTCTCTCCCATTACAATGAATTTGCGGAGAACTGTTTTGCTGATGCATCATTGGAATTCTCCAGAAACATCCGTCTTCTGAAATCGATGAAAGCAGACCTTGATTATATCTTCTTGAAACTAAGGTATACATACTCCTCTTGTTCTTGTATCTGTTTCAGTTCTGACTAAGATTATTTTGAAAGCGTCCCAGAGAGTCTTCTAATGTTTCAGGAGCATCAAAAGTAAGATTCTGGCTACATATCCAGACGCATTTCCAGATGACTCTACTAGTGATGCTTTTGACCGAAGACCTGATCTTGAGTTGCCTCAATAAACATTCAGAACACTTTGTGCATGGTGTTCTTCGAGAAACAGAGATATAGAACACTTGTGCTGATTATGTCAAAATGTACCAAATCTCTTTTCATTAAATCTACTTATTTCCTTTGTATATACCTTTTTTTTAGGTTAAAGGGTTTATATTCCATTCAAATCTTCCAACAGGTAAAATAGCACAACTTAACTATAGAAAATACAAGAAGTCAACAAGTGCTTAACATCTTACAATTAATCTCCCTATAATTTCCCAAATTTAGAATCCATTTTGGATAATCTTTTATTGTTTCTTCTCTTAGACATGTTTATAATCATGCATATTTGGAAGAAATATTCTTTTTAATATCATATTCTATTCACAAATCTTGAATTTTTGGCAGAATATCTCATATACATATAAAAATAAAGTATGATATCCATAAGAAAATCATTTACCGTATTTCTTTTCTATTTTTGATATTATTCTCTCTAATTAACCCTTTTATAAATAGTATAAAATATTTTCACGTTTTGAGGATAAAACTTTCATATTAAAATACTAAATGAAAGATTACAAATACGTTAATAAAACATATATAAGTATAGTCTATAACTTCATAGATTTCCAAGTTCATATCCTCATATATAATAAATCCCACCATTTGCTAAAAAAACAATAATCTCAAAATCTCAAAGAAAAGAGTTTATATGTTCAGTCAATTGCAGTATGAATATTTAGTATGGCCAGTTCACTCTAATACAATGATTATAACTTCAACCATTTAGTATCATATGATAATAAGGGTGTGAATACCAAATAGGTCCATTAGTCATGTACGAGCTACACTTATTTAAAATCCAGTGAAGTTTCAATACTCACCCAAAAGGGCTCGTGTCTTTGTTTAAATATGTTTTGGATTGGAAAATTTACCGAGTTCTTTTTACAGTCTTTATATTAGTGATCAACGGTCATTATAATACAAATAATCGAAGTAGAAGATGTGAAGAGTAGCACAAGCAACGTCACAAAAGCAGTCACAACAATCATGAAATCTGTCGTTGTTTCATTTGGCGATCAATAATAACTAATGATAATAGTCGCATCAACTATCTTTTGTTTCCTACCCATTCATGTAAAGAACATGGCAGCTCTCTAAATACTTTTACCATATATAAGAATAGAGACGTGCATATGAGTAAATAAATGCCATTGGCTACGGACTTTCTTAAAACAAATTTTTTTTCTGGACCCTTAAATCTTGTAAAAGATCATATACTAATACTGGGTTTTTATAAATATTTTTCAAAAATAATATTGTTTTTTTGAAAAAATTAAGTTATTTTAAAAATTAGACTGGATCTAGTTCCAATTGTCTCCTCTAGAAAAAGTTTCTCAAATTTAAATTGAGTAAATTTTATTTGTGATATACTATATTACAAAAAATGACTTACTTAACATATATATAGAAAGAAAACAAATAAAAACTATGAAAATTTTGTTGAATTTTTTTTAAAATATATTATATTGTAGTCAAATTTTTGTTGTTGTTGTTGTTGTTGTTGTTGTTGTTGTTGTATATTTATGTTAATAAAAAAATATTATTACTGTAAGCTATAAATATTTATATTATAAATATTTTGTTAATTGTCTTAAGTCTTTGTAACACTAGACACATAATTGTATGAGAACGATGATAAATATTAAACTGATGTTATACTAATGAAAGGATACAATTTTATGTTTAGATATGAAAATATATATAAAATGAAAAACAAAACAGAACAAAAAAAAAGTTTCAGCAAAGCGTAATTAAATCCGCCACCAGAGGCCCCGCGAGTAGGATGCAACAATGAGTGTATATTTTTCACGTATTAGATTTTAGTTGAATAAAGTAATATTGTGTATTTATTTGATATTATACAAATAAAATTCATTCCTACAAATCAAGAATTGGTGAGTTGATTAAGTAAATCTTCGTGAGTTGATTTTGCAACATACTAAATTTATTAAATTTTAGTTTATTAAGTGGATGTCAAATAATAATAAAAAAGATGGACTTAACACAACTTATATATCTAATTTTTTCTTTTCAAAATTTAAGGGGTTTAATTGAACCCCTTACTCACTACATAGGCTGTCCGTTTTTTATCACAAGCAATCTACTCTCACCCAAAAGCTCAAAACTCAGAAAAATATAAGTTTATAATAATGAAAAACCTGCTCACGTACACTCTACACACTCCAAGAAAATCAGCAAAGATATATATAAAATCCTGTTACGCTAAAAATTTGTTGCTGACAGATTCAATTCGTTGTTAACATAATACGTTAGATGTGTGTGTGTTGACGCTGTTTGCAAAGTGAAGAAGGTTCCTTAACCTCCTTGAGCCATTTCCTGACATTTCACTGCAATATGCTTGGTTCTTTCATGTTGAAAAGCCTTGGGCATAAAACTTGATATCCAAACCAAAATAAAGATTCCAACATGAACTGAACCTGATGAAATACCTGAATAGATCTTAAAATTTATATACCCAAAAAATCGAAACCGAACCTGAACTTAAACCGAATTGAGAACCATATGAGTATCTGATATATGTTTTATTAAATTTAGGCATTTTCTAGTTTTATCTACTAAATCTTTACTAATTTTAAAATTTTCTATAAATTTTAAATATAAATACCCAAACCGGAATCCAACCCAACCTGAAAATTAAAAATATTCGAATGAGTCCTAAATCATTGGAACCGAAAACTCAAAACCAGAATGGTCTTGATTTAACCCGAACGGGTACTCGAATGTCCATGGTTTTGTGAACATTGTTCTTAGCTAATGCTATGGTACTTTTAGAATCATTGAAGAAAAGCAGTCTTAACATTTAGTTACTCAAGCTTTAAATCTTCATGAGCTACAATCTCAAGCGATACTCTTATTGAAACATGTTTGACAATTGGTGCAAAAATCTCATTATAATCCACACTTTCTCTTTGTGTAAAACTTTTTACAACAAGTCTAGCTTTGAAACGAGATATATCTATTCTTTGGGTTCCTTCCTTTCTTTTATAAACCCATTTGCAATGTAGAACTTTTCTATCTTTGGGTTTCTTCACCAGAATCCAAGTATAGTTCTTCATAAATGAACCATACTTTTCACTTATTGCCTCATTACATTTTTCCCACAACATATCTTGAGATGCTTCTTCATAGTTTGCAGGCTCTGTTGTCATAAGACAATACAACACATTGCTTGAACTTCTAAACCTGAGAGGAGCTCTTATTCTCTTCTGATTCTATCATGAGCTAGATTATAATCTTGTATACTTGGAGCTTGATTCAACTCTTGATCAGTTTCTTCAATTTGAATCTTAGAAGCTTCAGTCTCTTTTATCTTTTCATTAGAAGATTCATAATCGTGTTCCATATCCAACCCTAATACATCACGATTATTTGATGTCTGCTTAGTATTTGAATTTGATGGATTCAAGTGCTTGAACAATTCATCCTCCTTGAAGATTACATTCTTGTTCATAACACTTTTGTTTTCCTCTAGCAACCTGATGTTATAACCCTTAATACCATTCGGATAGCCTTCTTGGCTCTTGGATTTAACTTCCCATTATTAGAATGAATGTAAGCTACACATTCAAAACATTTCAGGTAACTGTAAGCAACTTCTTTGCCATACCAAATATCATATGAAATCTTCAAATATATTGTTGTTGACGGTGATTTTTTAATCAAATGAACTGCAGTAGATGCTACCTCAGCCCAAAAAACTTTAGATAAAAACCTGATTAACTCAGTATACACCAAATCTTCTCCATGATAGTCCCATTCATACGCTCTGCAACACCATTTATTGAGGAGTATAAGCCACTGTCTTATGCCTTACAATACCATTATCCTTGCACGTATAACCAAACAAATAATTTCGGAATTCAATTCCTTTATCAGTACAAATCTTTTTGACTTTCTTCTCAATTTGATTTTCAACTAATAACCTCTAATTCATTGAAGTTCTTGAATGCCTCATCCTTAGTTTTCAGAAAACTGATCAATACTTTTTTTGTTGTAGTCATCAATTATACTAAGAAAATACTGACTATGTCCCATAGACTCTGACCCCCCACAAGTCAATATGAACATAGTCCAAAATACTCTTAGTAGAATGTTGTCCCTTAGAGAAATTCAGACGATGTGCCTTCCCATATACACAATCTTCGCAGAAAACCAATTTAGATACATTCTTCTTGCTCAGAGAACCCTTCTTCACTAGAATATCCAGACCCTTCTGACTCATATGACCTAATTTGCTATTCTAAAGATGAGTAGAATCTGAACTGGCCTTATTTGAATGTCCACGACTTTTCTTCTTATTATTCTTCTCACACAAGAAGTACAGAGTTTCAACTTGAAGCACACACAAAACAACCTTTCCATCATTCTTAACTATAAAATAGAAAAGAACCATCATTTATTTCAATTCACTGTGTCAATTCACTTAACTTGAGACATCAAATCATTTGCTATACGTATAGTTCCTCTCTTGATCTCATTCAACTCAGTAAAACATTTTTTCTTCCATGTCATTATAAAACAACCAGAATCAATGATGCATTCATCCTCAAGAAACACATTAAAAATGTTAGCAACATCAATAACACAGAGAACATCAACATCCAATACTTCTTCTTGCATATGAACCTGTGATGTCTCACCATGTTGCCTATTATTCCCCTTTGGTCCACTTTGTGGAAACTGAGCCTTGAAATGATTTGTAGATCCACATTTCCAACACACTTTCTTCTTCTTAGCCTTTTGTTTACCCTTCTTAAACTTCTGATTTGATTCATAGCCTTTTGAGTTTGCTTTAAGCCAAGGTTTCTCAGATATTCCCTTAACAAACAGACTCTTTGCAATCGGTTTTGAATCCTTTGCGTGGAAACCAACTTCCATTCTTTAGATACAGTAGCTGCCAAGAAATCATACCTCCTCAAAACAGATTTGCTATACCTCAATGTATCTCTCAGAGTTTCAGACTGACTTGATAAAGAACTCAGAAGCATTATTGCTTGATCTTCATCTGAGATCTCAACTTCAGTATATTCTAAATCACTAATGAGTTTTGTCAATGTTCTTCTATAAAGATATACTAGGAGACATCTTATACTCATAACTTTTTCTTAAGATAGATTCGACTAGTAAGAGTCTTACCTATAGCGGGATTATCAAGTACCTTGAACATACCAGCTGCAAATTTTTCTTTGATGATTTTACAGAGAACATGATCTCCAAAACTCAGAATGATTGTGCTTTTGGTCTTTCTATGCTTCTCACGTATACACTTCACCAGTGCCAGAGAAACGATTTGGACCACCCTAAGCGAATTAAAAAATTGTGCCCTTTTATTAAAATTTAAAAATGATATAAAAAATACATATGTTAAAATTAGATAATACAACTTCATAAACTGTTTATAGAAAGAAAAAAAGTTATTTTTTTTATTGAAATACAGCTCTTTTTGCATTTTTCCTACAAAATCAGTCATTAAACTTGAATAGTCAAGTTTTTAACCATAATTGTTTCAATCGACAACAAAGCCAACCCATTCAATCTCTCTTGTGACATGGTAGACTGCAAATAATTTTTTATCAGCTTCAACTTTGAAAAACTTCTTTCAACGGTGGCTATTGATACCGGAATAGTCAATAATATGCGATAAGCAACTTCAGTGTTCTGATAACAATCTTCCATCTTTTTCAAAAAATCAAGCACTTCAATAGGCTTCTGAACTTCCATTGGTAAAGATTCTCGGAGAATCTTTAATTCCATAAACAAATCATCACCAACAATGTCTGAATGCGTATCATTCTTTAAAGAAGCTTCCAAGTTCAAACATGATGCCTTCAAACTGTCCTCACTTGCGGCTGATAGTCTTTTTAAATCAAACAAAAACCCAAAAGTTTGTTCATACTTTTGGAATTGTTCAAACATGGATTCCAAAGAAACTAGAGCTTGATCCATGATTATGTTGAAGTAATCAATCCTGAAGCTCTCCTCTAGTGATAATAACACATTTTCATCAACAATCTTTGTGTCTTCATCATAGTGTTTTTTCCTTTTAACAATACTATTTTCACAGGAAATTCAGCTTCAATCTCCATATCAGCTGCAATTTTCTTAGCCTTAGCATTTGCTTCCTCAAAACCTGTCTCCCGATATTTTTGAAAATATGACACAAGCCCTTTCAAGTGGTGAATAGCAGCATCTATATCATGTTTTCTGATTGCAGGCTCTTGCTTACTGTGTTGACAACAAAGAAGCTCATACCAAATAACCATACCAAACAAGAACACAAAACCTCCAATTCCATGTGTTTCACTTAGAGCAAGGGATTCAGCATTACTTCGTGTTCCTGGGTTGTCACTACTTTCAGCCAAGTAAAGTAATGTTTCTCTGATTTCTAAGGCTTGAAACCTTATTGCTCTGACACTTTCAACATGACTTTCCCATCGTGTCTGAGACAAAGATTTAAGGGTTAGTCCTTTAACAATCTCTGTCAATATGTCTCAGTTATTTGTTGATGAAGAAAATAAGCAATATATCCTTTGAACGATTCCGAAAAAGATACAATTTTTGTGGAAGAAGATGCTATATAAAATAGCACAAGATTAAGACTGTGACAACCACATGGTGTGTAGAATGCCCTTGGATTAATTTCTAACAACTTCTTTACGAAAACTTGAAGATAATGATCAATTGATAATTGATGAATTTGTTGAAGGAACTAAAAAAAAGAAGTTGAATTCTATAGGTTTAATTAAATTATTTTCTAACATAAGATTTAACAATTATTAAGAAGTCCTCTAACAATTATTTTATCTAAAATAACCCAACTAATATTATTCTTACTTAAGGAGACCTACAAACTAAAGTTTATCCATATTAATAGATATATATATATATATATATATATATAACTAATTTTTTTTATAGAAAATATATGCCCCTAAAAAATGGAGTCCCTAAGCGGTCGCTTCACCTGCTTGCCCTCTAAGCCGGCTTTGCTCTTCACATCAGTCTTATCAGATTTATCTCATTTATCACCGTCAGATGTAAACTTAGATGGTTCTGGTATAGATGTATCAACTTTAATAGCATCCACCAAACCGATAAGCTCCAGATGAGCCATCAACTTCTCTTTCCATAACATGTAGTTTTCAGAACCATCAAACCTTTCAACTTCGGTCCGAGATGACGACACCGAACCTAAGATCTCACCTCACCAAAAAAAACACTAACCAGTGCTCTGATATAAAGAGAGATTAGATAGAAGAAACAGAGTCTCAGAAGCAATGAGAAAACGTAAAGTAAAGACACATGAGATTTACGTGTTCAGTCTCCACTGCAAGATGCAACAACCTACTCATTCTGGGATCACGATTACCAGAGACTCTACTAATAACCAGAGAAGAACAATAGTGATTACAAGATCATTAACTCTCTCACTCACAAGCAATCTATTCACCCAAAAGCTCAAGCCCTATAGAGAATACAAGCTTATAGCAGTGAAAGAGAAACCCACTCACGTACATTCTACGCACACCAAAAGAATCAGCAAAGATTTATATAGAAGTTTGTTGCTGATGGAATCAATCCATTGTCAACATAATCTGTTAGTTGTGTCACTTAAAGAAAACATGTTATATCGTGATCCAAATTTTAGTCAACATAATTACGATAAAATAAATAAATTCTTAAAAAATTAAATATTTGATCATGAAATAATCAAAATATTTTGACCAATCGATATATTATCAAAATATTGTGACCCTTATGGCGTTTAACTATAAAACAACTCAACTTTGACCATGATTATAATCATAGATTGGTCAAAAAAATTATTCTGATTAATTTTTGATCAAAATTGAAGGGTCAAAAATCGTTGGTAGGAAATTTCTACTGGTCAAAGTTTTATCAAACCAACTGTTTTTGATCAATTTATGATCATAATTAAAGTTGAGTTATGTTTTAGTAGTGTGTGTGTTGACGCTGTTTGCATAGTGAAGAAGCTTCCTTAACCTCCTAGAGCCATTTTCTGAATCAACATGACCCAGTTAGTAAGCTCACCATCTTTATCCATCGATACTTAACCATTCATCACTACATCATTTCTCATTCAAACTTATTTCAATTTTGACATGTAGTCATTTTGAAGTTCTAGCAATTTTGTTGATGAGTTTGCTCTTGAAGAAAAATAAAAGCTCGCTATGTTGTTTTTGGTATGTGTGTACCATGATCTTTTCCTTAGGAATTGGATAGTCCAAAATTTTTCACCCATATAAAAAAACTAATCGTTGTACTGATGGGTTAGCATATCATGCTTTTGACCTTCTGTTAGGTTTTCATTCTTTTTCTACGGTTCCTACTGATGTATCTTCGATTCTTTTGGATGATGAGAATGTGAGACTCGTTCGTATTTAATTTGATATCATTGGTAAATAACATGGCAACCATAACAGTTTTTGGTCCAAAACAGGTTCCTTTGAAGACATATGCTTCTTGTCATGATCGTACGTTTACGAAGTTGCCACCTTCTGAATGGACCAATCACTTCGATTCTGTTTCTGTCGATGTCTCGGTGAGTCTAACACATCATACATATGTAAATTTATAGTTTTATAGTCACAATAACTTACTCAAAAAGCTACAAATTTGTAGTAAATAAATTTCATAAGAAAAACGTTATATTTGTAACCAATATTATTGGTCGCAAAATTCCTTCACCATAAAAATTCAAAATTTTAAAGTGACTTATGTACATAGAGGAACTCAACGCATGTTACATAATTATTTTAGCAAATGGATGAGCTTGAAAGAGAAATGGAATCACTAAAACCGAAGGTAAGAGAGAAGATAATGTCACTAACGGCTTTGACTCAATGAAGAAGAGAATCCTTATGACCTATTTGTTGAAGAGTCTTGGTCTTGCGTATCACTTTGAAGATGAGATCGAGGAGATTCTAAAAGATGGTTGCAAGAAGATAGATGAGATTATGGCTGTTGAATTTGATTTGTATTCAGTTTCCATCATTTTCTGGGTTTTCAGAACATATGGTTATAACATATCTTCTGGTAAGAAAATTTTCATGAACTATTTTACGATATATGGTTGTATATGGCGTTAATTCATGGATGATCATGTAAGAATATCCTATATCGGGAAGATTTGTGATTTTTGAGCAATATATAAATATGTGGGCATCCTCACCTATTGACCTAGTTTTTGAGAGTGAGGTAGGCTTATACTAATTGATTCACTTTGTCGAATATGTCTTCACAAGATTCAAAGAGGACAATGGGAAATTCAAGAGATGTCTTACCAAGGACGCAAAGGGTATGTTGAGCTTGTATGAGGCTTCTCACTTAGGGGCGACAACAGATCATATATTGAATGAAGCGTTAAGCTTTGCATCAAACAGCTTGATGTGGATAGGTGAAGCCGAGATGTGCCCGTCTCATATCTCAAGGCATATAAGAAATGCTCTTGGTCTATCTCAACGTTGGAACATGGAGATAATAGTTGTAGTGCAACATATCCAGTTCTATGAACAAGACGTTGGTCATGACGAGATCCTTCTCAAGTTTGCTAAGATCAATTTCAATTTATTACAGGGACCTTACGTTCAAGAACTCAAAATCCTAACAAAGTACGTAAAATCTCAATTATGAAACTTTTTTTCTTAATTAATTTGGATGTTCGGTTCAACATTCTGAGTTAGGTTGTGGAGACTTTGTCCCTTACCAGGTTCTCGGGTGAACGGGTTACATAAGATATTATACCCGGAAGCCAAAAGGGACCATGTGAAAA
>JAKUCM010004369.1:0-29532 GCA_023374145.1 Lepidium sativum | reverse complement strand
AACTGTGTGGCTTAGACTGATGGAAGCCAAAATATCACAAAGAAAATTGTTGAATGTTAAAGAACCTTGAGAGCAAAGGATTGTAAAGGTACCTGAATCTTTTGCAACACCTTTCTTTGGATTATGGCACTACATTCATGAGTAAGAACTATTATTCCCCCTACCTCTTTATTTTTTTCCTTAACCGCATCTTTAAGGAACTTTTGGTAATGAGGTATCAACATGATAGGAATCTCAAGCTTTATCTCATTCATCTGTTTATCAAAGAGAGCTTTGTACTTCTCAGTATGTTTCATCTTAAACCTTCCATGAAAGGCAATTGGGGTTTGTAAGGAGGAGGAACAAAAAACTTGTTTTTTTTCTTGTGGAGCTACTAACTTTTGAGTATCAGAAGGCATCACTCGACCGCCTTCAGATTAAGTGATGTGTCGAGTTTAGCATCATGTATAACACTTTCGGCTAGAATGCTCTGAACTCGACCATAAGTAGATCGAGTCTCTTGGTCGAGTGTGACTACTGGAGTTGGTTCCTCTCATTGAGGTGGTCAAGAGGGTCTTCCATAGGTTGTCCATGAGACTTGTTAGTTTGGACCATGGTGATAATATCACTCTTGATCTCAAAGTTGTTGTTCTGAATAGCTGGTGGCACAATCTTACGCCTATGCGTATGAATGTTAGGGACTTTCTCCAATGTACCTAGGCTTTCTTACATGAGGCCCTTGCACATACCTAACTCTCATCAGGGGATTAATAGACTAGGAGGCAGTAAGATTCAACGTACTTTAGCCAACAAACACCTAAACATTCAATCCATCGAGTTATAAGTGATTACCTCAAGTTTTGGTCCAATCAAGCATTTTGTTAAGCACCTAGTGAGTGATAATTACCAAAACTCAGATTTTAATTGATCAAGGAGAAATAAACATTAAACACACCAAAATTGAAGAAATTCAAGCATAAACAACCTTAAGCAAGCAAGAAATCCTTGGATCTACGTAATCTAGATCATTTCCTCAATAACCCTATGAATCTACTCAATGTTTATCATAAAATTCATAAACCCATAAAATAAAATGAATAACATGACTAGAAAGATGATAAATGGATTAACAAGATTGCTTAAAGAAGGAATTGCAAACACTCAATGGATTCAACAAGATCTAGCATTCAAAAAATTATAAGAGAGAAAAAAGAGAGTTAATCTTAAAACTTAGCCAAAATAGAAATAAAACATGGGTTTTCTTAAGGGGTCTTAAAAGGGTATTTATACATCCTTGAGAAAAGATCTAAAAATTGATGCAACTAAAAAATCAACAAATTTGGGAAATAAGGCACTCGACCATGATCAATTGAGTGAGTTGGTCGAGTGTAGTGTAAACCATCACCGTCTTCGGTCTCGACAAGTGCATATTGAGTGTGTTGGTCAAGTTGCTTGATCATTCTCCAAAGTTCTTCCAGTTTCGTCCTTAGCTGCTTCCAAACTGTGTTACCAACTTCATGTTCAATCCCAGAGTCTCCACAATGTCCACAAGTCTCCAAATATGCTCTCCAAGTACCTAATATCCACTCAAATGCAAGATGTATGCAATGCAAATGAAAAATATATAAATGAAATTAAAAAGACTCTAAAATATTGAAAATGGTATGTCAATGTATGCAAAAAGGATTGTACATATTACATGTCACCTCTGCAAGTTCTTACTTCACAAAAACCAGAATACACCAACCTTATAGTGTTTGATTGTTTATGTTATAGTTATACTTCATAACAACCATAGCTGATGATCACAACCTTGTGTTTCCATGATCACAAAGCAAATACATAAATTTCAACCATGATCACAACCTTGTGTTTCCTTGGTTACCCTGCAGATTACAAAAGATACAAATTGCTTGATTTAAAGACCAGTACTATTCATATCTCATTCATATCTCAAGAAATATGGTATTATATGAAGACACTTTTCCCTTTAAAGATGGAACTGGTATGTAAGAGCATCATCATTGGTGAAACCCTTGAGGGTTTCTTCAAAAAAAATAAAAAAAAATTAAAGAAAACGCAGCCAATACGGGTTCGCCACGTGACGAACCCGTCTCTTAAATAGGGAACTCAAGAGACGGGTTCACCACGTGACGAACCCGTATTGGATGCGTTTTTTTTAATTTTTTTTATAAGAACCCCCTTTAGAGGGTTCACCAATGCACATGGTCTAACATAACTTCTTTTCTTTATTTTGACTAACAAAGATTATGTGGACTGCACATTCGCATATCTGATCATACCCAAAAGTTTCAGCTCTGAAGAATCAAGAGCTGAAGAATCCAATAATGCAACTTTATGGACATAAACAAATACAGCAAGTTGTTCAAAATGTCAAAAAAATCACCAGCATACTTAGATAACTATTATTGCAACATAAGCGAGACATATGTACCTTATACCCTAGCAGATTATGTGAGTTACTACAAACTTGCAAGTGAATACAAGGATTACATCTGCTCTGTTTCACTTTATTCAGAACCAACTACATTCGCTTAAGCTAAGAAGTTCACTAAAAGGGTTACAAACAATGAATGATAAGTTAATTGCTCTTCAAAACTCTTATACTTGATCTATTTGTTCTCTTCCTGAAGGAAATCATGCAATATTGTGTGATCGGGTTTATAAAATCAAGTTAAAAGTTGATGGAAGTTTAAAATGTTACAAGGTGAGACTTGTAGCAAAGCGATATACTCAAAAAGAAGGAATAGACTTTGTGGACACTGTCTTCATCAACTCGATATATTTAACACTCTCCTCAATGGAGACATAGAAGAAGAGATTTATATGCATTTTCCTTCGGGATACACTCCTTTGCCCGATAAGACTTTGCTTCCAATGCGGTGTGTAAACTCAGAAAATCAATCTATGGATTGAATCCGACAAGGCGACAATGGATTCTCAAGTTTAGTGATATCTTGCAGTCATTGGGTTTTTCTAAGTCTTATACTGATCACACTCTCTTCATTAGGAACGTAATAGCAACATAGGAGATCCACAGTAGGGTATTGTATGTTGTTTGGAAACTCTTTAATCTTATGGAAGTCAAAGAAACAACCAACAGTTTCACACTCTTCGACTAAATTTGAGTAGAGCGATGAGATTTGCTGTCCGCGAGGTGGAATGACTTGAGAATTTGGTGCAGGAAATGCAGGTACTACAGAAAAAAGTTGTTGCGTTTTATTGTGATTCAAAATATGTGATACATGAGAGTACTAAACACTTAGAATTATACAAAGTAAGAGAGCAAGTCATTAACGGGTTAATTTAGACTCTCCATGTTCGCAGTGATCTTCAACTAGGTGATGCTTTTACAAAAGCTTTGTTAGTTGGTCCTTTTCTTAGTTTAATCGGCAAGATGGGTTTAATCTTTTGTTGATTCGTTTGGTTATTTATTATTTTAACCATCACCGATTTTAGTTGGTTGATTAATTCAGTCTGGTTATATGAATCAGAGTCTCTGTAATTCATAAAGAAAAGTGTATTGTTTTTTCTTTCAATAAACGAATACACAATTCTTTCTCTGTTCTTCAATGTCTCTCGAAACCTTGTTAGAGCTAAAGCATAATTAAACAATCTTAAACGTAAAAATCACAAATCAAAGACACGATCATCGTACATCAATACTGGACTAGAGGATAACCAAATACCTAAATCTGATACTCTATGTTTAATAATCTAAATTGTTTTTTATTTTATATTTAATAATATAAATCTAATATTTTATATAATTCTTTGGGTTTAAGTCACTCCCAAATAGCAACCTCCATGAAGCCATCCTCCGTTGCACATCCCCTGAACATCCCATTAGAATTAAAACCACAAACAACCTCTCCTTTATTGGACACAGCGATGAGTCCAGCGAAACCTTCGTCAAGTCGATGCTTGATGACGTAATCAACCGCTTCTTGAAGCCCAACTCCTTTGTACTCCATAACAGCTGACACATCACGAGCTAGAGTCGACCTTATGATTGCTTCTCCTTCTCCGGTGCATGAAACGCCACAAATCTCCGACGCGTATGTCCCGGCTCCAATAAGCGGCGAGTCTCCTATTCTCCCCATCATCTTGTTCATAAGACCACCTGTTGATGTCCCTGCAGCGCATCGTCCTTCCCCGTCCACCACAACGCATCCCACTGTCTCGGGCGCGTAAATGCTTATCGGAAGACCGTTCATCTGGATTGGACTGTCAGTTGCAGCCGCACCGGCACATCCCATAGGCGGAATACGATAATCAAACTGGAAAAAGAAAATGGATCAAAAAAGGAAATGTAAATAGAGGGTTGAGATAGAGTGAAAATGGTTACCAAGATGGAGTTAGCTTCCTTAGCCAACTTGAGCATGCCGACGTTGTCGTCCGTGACGAAGTAGTCATTATCCACAATTTCAACACCCTTTTAAACCAAACGAATTATTTTAGTAAACCGGTCGGTTAAGAATAGAAAAGTGGAAGAAAGACAAAAAAAAAAAGTAAAGTATACCTGTTTCCTGGCGAAATCCTCAGCGCCAGAGAAAGCAAGGTAAGAATGGGGAGATTTATCCATGACGAGACGAGCAAGAGATATTGGATTCTTCACGGTGGTTATCCCTGAAACGGCACCGCATCGTCTCTTCGTACCGTCCATGATGCTTGCTTCCATCTCCACCGTTCCTTTCTCCGTCAAAGCAGATCCACGCCCTGAATTAAACAGAGGATCCGTCTCCAATTCTCTCACCTGTTGTTTCCTTGTCATCAATCGTTCAATATAACAAATAGTATATAAAACAACAACGTAGACTTTAATCAAAATAACAAATAGAAAAGAAGACAAGGTAAACGTACGACGAGCTCAACGACATCAATGGCGGAGACATTGGAACGTAAAGCAGCAATGCCGAGGTTAAGACATCGAGTCAAAAGCTCTTTGGCGTCTTCCTGTCTCTCCGCCGGAAGATTAGGGTCGACTCCGGCACCACCGTGTACAGCGATAGCCCACCCACCCATTTCTCTTGTTAACTCCGATAAATATGTCGGTCTCACAGTTTACACCTCAATTGATAATAACAAATAAAAGCGAGTTTGATGGGAGAAAGGAAGAGTCGCATGAGGTTGGTTTATATAGGCCTTTTCTTAGGGTACTTGCGTCAACTCAGCTCCAGTTATTATTCATTCACCTCTCAATTCTTTACACATCTTTTTTTTTCCTTTTTTTGTACAAAACAGATAATTATCTTCCGTGCTTTTTTGTTTCCTTTTTAGTTATTATTTATTCAAACTATTTTCCATTTTAACAATAATTTTTCAACTCATTTTTTTTTGTCAACTAGCCTATTGGATTTTAAATCTCACTCTTACTATGGTAAGTAGGAAGTTTAATCCCTAGTGCCTTGAAAATTTGTAAAACGACTACACCACTTAACCACATTTTCGACATTTTTAACCAATTATTATTTACAATATATATATATATATATTTGAAATTTACTTTTTATAACAAAAGAAAAATACATGATGCATTTTCCATGATATTCTAAACAAAACAAGTGGTCTTGGGAACTTGCAATTGCAGCTGTTACGTTGAATTCCACGTCAGGGTTACAAACTAGTGGTTGTTTTATTTTATTGTCAGACTTGTCTAATATGACCATGCAGATTGCAGACATGGTTCTCTTATTTATAATAAAATGTGTTTCTTTTGTATATAAAGTAATAATAAAATGTGTTTAACAGAAATCACAACTTGTGAATTGAATTAATATAAATTCCAAGTTGGCACGCAATCTTTCTTTTTGCTTAATCATATATTTCTTTTGACGGGAAATTTCCCGTTTTCCCTATGTTTATCGTCAATTATGTGCCAATCTAGACGTCAAATACTCATACCTCAACATTATGTGTAAAGTCTATCCCGCCGATTATTTAGGTCCAACTCGACAGGTTTACTATATATATATATATATATTTATAACCTACGTAAATGTATGCATCACTAATCTCTAGGTCCAATCGACAGGTATATCGGATCCTCTTCATCCGTCATACCAATCAATTTTGCAAAGCTATCTACCGATACAATTCATTCCTTATATAGTCACATGCATAGAATCTATACGAAAAATATTTTTGTAACTCAAAAGTTCTCAAATTTTATATAAAGAAATTCATATTGAATGCAAAAGTTCATATTCGTGTAAGGATATCCAAAAAAATATATACCAAATCTTATGGAAACAAATTATGTAATATTTATAATTTTTTTTGCATGGAATAACCAGTTATTACTGGCTTGTAATTACACAAAAGAAATTTATATTAATATAAAATACTGGTCCCAACGTATAGTATATAAAATCTTATAGATTAATGCAGACAAGAAACCTAATTCAATTCGAACTTTCGTAAGAGTGAAGTTGTAAAGTAGTTGCAGTGGTACGCACTTGGTAAACAATTAGCAGAGGATCCTATGCATGAGGCATTAAGCAATTGTTTTATAATTACCATAAGATTTGTGTCTATATATTAATTTTATTTATTGATGGTGTGTCACCACACGATTGGAATCTCCGAGAATTTCTCGTCATTATGTGTGGAAAAGGACAGAAGCTAGTGACTTTGGTTGTGGATTTCAATAGATTCCGTCATGTTGCAAACTCCAATTAGAAAGACGTATCTTCTCTTCTCTCTTTGATTGTCTCTCCTATCTCTTAGGGGTCAATTAGATCCCTCTCCCCAAATCTCGTGGAATCTTGTCCTTTCAAACATGTTTTCATTGCCCCATTTCTTGTTCTTTTTTTTTCTTTTCTAAACGAGATATATTGCAATTTTTTTTTTTTTTTGACTCTCTACTTCTATTTACAATATCTTGAATTATTTTAAATTACCTGCGATTGGTTCAAAAATTACGAGAACAAATGTAATTCGAAATTTTTATATATTACAAGATACTTACAAAGAATTTTAGTCCTTATCAAAGTGGTCAGTGAAAGAGATTTGTGTGTAGTTTTCTCCATTTAAAGTAAAACATACTCCCGTCTATGTTTAATTAGTTGATGTTTTAAATTTTTTATACATATTAAAATTTTTTATAAAATAACATTGTACTCTTATTTATTATTTGAATATAAAAAGAATTAAAAAAAATTAGAATACCGAAGAAAAAAAGTAAATAAAAACAAAAGAATAATATATATGTCAAATATATATTGGAAATACAAAATATCAATTTTTAGAAAACAAACTTTTTCTAGAACATAAACTAATAAAAAATAAAGAGGGTATTTTTTATGACAAAAAAGAAAGTAAAAAATATTTTAAATTTTTACTGATTTATACTTGAATTAATTGTTAAAAATGCCTTTCACATTGTCGAACCGTCAAAATTACTGTGATTGGTAACACATTATTCGCAGATTTCAGAGAAAATTGACAAATGTTACTAATCACATCATTTAGTAATAGAAAAGGCATTCCTCAAACTAAAATAATAAAATAATAGAACTGATTTTCAAAGAACAAAAAATAGACCACAAATGATAAATATTACACAAATAGGTGTGGTTCAAAATATGGACCGCGAATGATAAATGTTTCTTTCCTCCTCCCTCTCAATCATATTTTTTGTTATAGTTCGGCCTTCTTTTCTTTGATTGTTAGTGATAGCGAAAATAACCAGCAACTAGGGAAAACAACAAGTGATTTGATTTTATGACTTTTTTGCAGTCATTGCAATCAGTCACTAAAACTAATTGTTGGTTTACCAACTAATAAAATAACAGTAGGAGTGACTAATTTTTTCTAATAAAAAAACTTTTAAAAAAAAAAATTAAAAAATATAAAACAAATATAAAATGTAGAATAAAATGAAAAAAATAACAACAAAAAATTATATTATATATTAAATTTTACTGTTAATAACCAAATATATTTTTTATTTTATTATTTTTTGATATTTTTTAACTATATAATTTTATTTATTTATTAATTGATATATATAAATTATACATGAAATTTATAAGTAGCTACCAAATTTTTAGTTATTTTTAAAGATATTGGTGAAAAAATAGCTGAAAAATTGTGGTTGCTATGAGTTGTTGTTTTGGTTGTCGCTGGTCGGCTAGTGACTGATCTCAGCAATTCGTCGCTGAATTTTTCAGGAATTAAAAATAGTGGTCGCTGGTCGCTGATGACTGGTCGCTGCAATCAATCACTGAGCTAGCGACTACTAAAAGAACATGATTTGATCGCTCTTGCTAGTAACTGCGAAATGAACAAGACCTTTAAAGTATGTGATATCTAAAATGCATTTATTTTAATCTAAAATATTTAATTAGTATCAAAAGTGTATTGAATATAGAATTTTAAAAGATTTGGTGGACTTTTATATTTGGTAAAATTTTAGAAGATTTTAAAGATGTTTTGGTGATTTTAGTGGGATTTGAAAATACCAATAAGAAACTCTATTGGTGATTTGGTTAGATTTTATCTGTAAATTTAAAGTATTTTGAATGATTTGATATGATTTGAGATTTGCAAAGCTTCATTACTCGCCATTTATTACGTAGAGAAAACGACACTGACATAAAGACAAAAGGAACAAAAGAATTGAATGAATGCCATTGATAGCTAACTAATGAAGGAACAAAAGAACCAATAAATCAGCAAATTCATCAAACAATAATGGTTCAATTGGTAAGTGTAGCTGTCTCTGTAACTTCTCTAATTGGCAATTTGTTACAGAAGCCATGGCTTTCTCCCTCGCCAAAATAAAATGAATAATCAAATTTCCACCGACTTTACAAGCACGTTCCTCATAACAAATAGCGATGAAAGTAGAGCACTACTATTTCTTTGAGGCATATAGTTCTCTGTTACAGATTTCTCTATTTTTTTTTGTCAATTATCCAATTGGTTTTTAAATCCCTCTCGTACTATTCTGGATTCTCATACTACTCTGGATAGAGGTTCGATCTTTGGTGCCCTGAAAATTTGTAAAATAACACCACTGGATCACCTGTCCTTGGTGGCTCCCCCTTCTTTAATCTTATGATTTTTAACAATTTTGTTGTTCTCACATTCCTCTCAAACACAAATTATATATATTTCGTTTCAATTTCATTTGGACCTATAGAAAATCAGTGATTAATTTGCTAATTTGAATTTAGTGAGTTATGGAACGAAAATCCAATGTCAAAGACGTACGGATGATTAAATTGATGTTCTCCATTGCAAGAGGGAAAGCTTAGTTGTAGCAAGAATCATTGAGCTGTGTAACAACGTTTCTAGAGCTTCGGCTTGGTCATCCTCATTGATGATAATCCAATTAGAATTGAAGGGATTAGCTAGAATCTGAAGTATTGATAATTCAAATACTTTAAAATAATTCATAATTACACACTTTTATAAAATCGTAAAATATCATTTTACTTTTCTAAAGTAATTAGGAAGTCGTATTGTTGGAGACAAAGTGTGTGAGTTTTTTTTCAGTTTGGTAGAATTTAGTAGATTTTAGTGGAGTTCGTAATGCTAGTGTACTTGATTTTGGCAGAGTTAGTAACGACAATGTGATAGAGTTTGGTTGATTTTGTACACTGTGTGATAGAGTTTGGTAAAGTTATGTTTGATAGTGTGGCAGATGTTGGCATAGTTATTTACGATAGTTTAGAAGAGTTTGGCAGAGTTGGTTCAATTAACCTAGTTTGTAGAATGACGATTTTACTCTTTAAGTATTGTATCACCTACCTTCTTTCTCGGTCACTCATCGCAACAAAACACCATTGAAGCACAAAATCAACATTGTTGCTTGACCTCATTCCTTATTTCTCGAGCTTGTTTTTTATTTTGATTTTGGATATATGGATCAAATTATCTTAGTTTGTGGGAGTTCATAATTCGACCAAAATCATTGGTTCTTTCTAGTGGATACTTATCTTGGCTGTAAAATCATGGAATTGAGTGAATATGTACGTTATGATGAGCTTGCGAGGATGGTGCATGAATATTTTGATCTTCATCAACTGATTAAATGAACTCATGCATGCATTACCATAAGATACACCTCCTATCTTCGTGACCAACGAGAGGCAACTGCGGTGGGTAAGTGCAACAATTTTGAAAAGAGGCAATTCGTCTTTGTGCGGAGATTTCAAGGAGATCTCATGTACCTATAAGAGAATGTATAAGATTTTAGCCTAAATGCATGCTTTCCTTTGATAAAATTGAATCTACGTTTGGTAGACTATCTTCAATGTGTTATAGAGTTAGGCAGACTTTCAAACAAGAAGAGGAACATATTGACTACGATGAAGAAGCATAAATGAGATTTGACTATTGTAAGGATGTAGATGGTGCAAGCTGTGCTGATGAAGATTTCATATGTGTTCAGAGAAAGTGTAAAGAAGAAGATAGAAAAATATACCTCTTAAGAAGAAAGATTCAACATTTAATGATGAGTACTTAGACATTGAAATAAGGTCACTTCAGTTAGTCGTTGGACACAGAAGATGATCTTGAGTCAAGGTTGAAGACATATTCTGTTTTATATAGGTTTGACTTTTATGTCGTCTTTTCATCGAATATGTTATTGGTTGTGAGATGCTGGGTTCCAAACTGCTCTTGGAGAGTCCATGCTTCAAACCACAATGCTGAGAGTCTTTATTTCTGTATCTGGATCGATTGTAGAGAACACACTTGCTTTAATTTCTAGTTTCTCGTCTCTATATATTGCCACAAGTCTGCTTCTGATCTTTTCCAACTCTTACAGTATCACTTATTGAGAAGAAAAAATCCTGAAAAAGGTGATAGATCAACCACTTGATTTGGCTAACTTCTTCATATTTTTTTACATTTCTATGGATGAATATTATAAGGTTTTTATGGCCACAAATTAAAACTACTAGCGCTGTCATAACTTCTAAAATTATAATCATAACAAGTCTGAATGATTAGATTACACAGTAGAAGACTTTAAATTTAATGATCAATAATTGACTAAGTAAAATAGTTGTTGCCATTCTATGATTTGCTAAAGGATAACCAATAATTGCGATAAAAAAAGGTTCTTTCTCTTTCCAAATCTCAGCTTTGTCCTCCTCCGTCTAGGTACATTATCTCATCGAGCTGGAGATTTGGCCACTCACTCAACCACGCTGGAAACTAGAATCATATTTTGTATACTTATTATTATTATCAATTGGTTTCGAATTAAAAATGCATAATTTATCATAATATCATGACTCACATTTTGGTCCAACAGACATAGACATATGTTAAACCGTTCATGATGAACTATTGAATCCTTCTCCATCTGTATCCGTTTCAGTTCTAGGTATTGAAGCGAAAGATGAGTTGACCGGAGGAAAAACCCACTCGGGGAATGCGTATGGTATTTCGAGATGTGGGACGAAGAACTAGGGTTAATGAATATATGTCACCTTTACTTATACGCCATATTTGGAAACATGGCCAAGTTGAACCCATCTGATTAAGGCGTTGTAAAAATTTGAGTATTATTCATATTTTCATTAAAATATGGTTACAATTTAGCTTAGCGGAGACGTCAAGGACGCATGGGTCTTTGACATAGATGACGTAAGGTTTTAACGTGGCCACTTGTTCATTCAAAGTCCCAAATCCAATGTACTACATTGCTTGATCATCAACCCTTTTCTTTTGCATTAATTTTTAGAATTTATGTATCAAACAGATTCGTAATTCGTATTTCACCTAACTAATGTACTATGTTCCATTTTTGTCGGAATTTTGTTTCTTAAAGCTTATTAATGAGTTAAACTAACTAATTACAGTTTTAGTTTGGTCAGAGTTACAAAAAGATAACCAATAATTGGGAAAGAGTCACTTTCTCTCTCTGAATCTCTCTAATGGCATCTCTTCGTGGCCTTTTGATTTGGTTCTTCGTCCTCCTAATAAATCCTGCGATCTCTGTTCGCACTTCCTTCATCAAGCTCCCCGGAAGCGACGGATCTCAATCCGCCGAAGATACTTACTGTAAGAGCTGGAGATTAGCCGCAGAGACTAACAACGTTGGAATCTGGGATGTGATTCCGTCAATTTGCGTGGATTCCATCGCTGAATATCTCGAAGGAGACCAGTTCCAATCCGATTACAGTGTCATCGCTGATTACGCGCTTTCATTCGCTAAAACGGTTCAGATTTCCGGCGATGGTAAAGATGTGTGGATCTTCGATATCGACGAGACGCTCCTCACGAATATCGACTACTATAAGGCTCATGGGTACGGGTATGTTCTCTCTATTATTACCCGTTGGATTTTAAATGAACGGTCCAGATGATTGTTGAACCAAATTGATTAGATTCGGTTTCCGATTGGTTAGATTGGTTGATTTAGTCTGGTTGTTTAGGTCTGAACCGTATGACTCGAATAGCTTCAATGAGTGGGTGGTACAAGGGACAGCTCCAGCTTTTGATGTGAGCTTGAGACTGTACAAAGCGCTCCAGAAACTTGGTTTCACTATCATTTTGCTAACTGGTCGCGACGAGGACCAAAGGAGTAACACTGAGACAAATCTCCGTAATGCCGGTTTTTCAGATTGGGAACGTCTCCTCTTGAGGTAAGCTAACAAAAGTCTCTCTCGTTAAGACTCAGAATCAGATTCAGATAAGTCTCAAATGCCAAGTGATGATCATGCCAAACCAACATATAGCTGAATCTATGAACCGGTACATACACTTAAGCTTGTGTGTTTGATTGCAGAGGTCCAGAAGATCAAGGGAAATCAGCTACAAACTACAAATCAGAGCAGAGATCGAAACTGATTGAGGAAGGCTTCAAAATCCATGGCAACACAGGCGATCAGTGGAGCGATCTTCTCGGATTTGCAGTGGCTGATCGTTCATTCAAAGTCCCTAATCCGATGTACTACATTCCTTGATCACTAATCTCTGATTATGTATTGAGTAACAACACATTTATACTCTGATTTACAAATTGATTAAACTTGATAGTACATTCAGGTTTACTAAACCAGTGATTGCTTTAATTACATTTCATTAGTATTGACAAAATTCTTCCGGTTACAAAAGAAGACATGAACAGTTGAGCACGATTCGATTACACAGAAGATGATGATGACTAAACAACCAATTGGTTCACTAATCAACTAATTAAGCTTCATAAGACGATAAACATTATCAGCATAAACCGTTAAAAAAGTTTCTAACTTTCACGGAGATGAAGTGTAATGATTGTTACTTTGTTTCAATCCCACACTTATGGAAGCACAAACCAAAGGTTGCGTCGGAATCCTGAAGCAGCTCATTGCGCCACCGGAATAACCTGAGCAATCTGGTTGCGGCCGCTGTGAATTTCTCCCGGGGATACAATTACCGGAGAAATCAAACCCGAAACTAACCCTGGAGCATTCAGAGCTAAACCCGGAGAAGAAATTGAAAGAAACAGTGAGGTTAATCAAGTTCCTCAACGAACAAACCAAATCAGGAACCTCACCGGAGAATCTGTTATGCGCAAGATTCAAAACTTCAATCGCTGATAAGCACGAGATCGTATCGGGAACGTGACCCATCAGTGAATTGAAACTGACGTCAAAGACTTCAATTTCCGAGAACAATCCTACAGATTCTGGTATACAACCGGTTAATTGGTTATTCAAGAGCAAAACCTCTTTCACTCTCGATCCTGTGAGGCCAAAACTCGTTGGAATTTCGCCGGAAAATCTGTTATTCGCGAGATTGATCACCGAAGCCGGAGAATTTCCGAGATTCCTGGGGATTTCTCCGTCAAATTGATTGTTATTGAGGATGATCGCGTCTAGCCGCTTGTTGAAAAGCTCTGCAGGGACAAAACCTGAGAAATCATTAAACCGGAGATCGAGGTAAACCAAATTGGGGATGTAGAGTGTGACTTCAGGGAAAGGACCAAATAATTTATTGTTGCTGAGATCAAGCTCTTGAAGAGAATCTAGAGATTTGAAAGAATCTGGGATTTGGCCTGAGAATCTGTTACTGTTGAGATGGAGAATAGTGAGGTCTGAGATTAAAGCAAGGTCTTTGACAATGGTGCCTTTGAGATTTGCATGGTTGAGATCTATGGAGGTTACAGATTGACCAGAACAGAAAATCCCTTTGTAAGAACAAACATCTGATCCTACCCATGTCTTAAGAACACCAGAAGGATCCTCTGTAATGGAAGATTTCCAAGCTTGAAGAGCACCATAAGCCACACTAACACTATTAGGAACTAATCCTGGAACAGCATTATGATTACCGTCATTAATTCCACCGCCAATCCAAACACCACCACTACCTCCTCCACCGATTCCCACTCCAACACCACCTTCTACACCAAAAGAAGCATCTGTCTGTATCAAACCAACCAGAAACAGGAACACACACAGAAGCTTAAAGACACTGCTTTTCTTCTTCTTAGACATTTTGATCTTCAAAGTTAGTAGCTTTTTTAAGAGCTGACACTTAAGGAAAGAGAATGAACAGAGATTGTTTCAGTGGATTAATGAGGTTTGAATGTGTGTGTGAGAGAGAGACAGTGAGAGATTGCGAATGTGGTTGGAAGAAGCATTGAATAATATGAAGACAAGATTATCAAAAAATAAAAGAGTTTTGGTTTGTTCTTTGTGTTGTTATGTCACATTTGCCTTTGCTTTGTCGAGTTTACTGTTTATGATCAAATGATGATTGCATAAATCGTATCACGGGTTCTACTTCTTTTGCCTCATTGTTCTACTTTTTCAAACTTCTATGCATAGGACTATGCACATACCGTAAGATATTGGATCACATGGTTTGAACTGTAACAAGAGTCTTACATTTGTCACTTTTAACAAAACTAGTTTTGTCCAATGTATAGGGTGAGACCCAAGAACAATTTGTAATAAATGCAACTTTTAGTTTTGAATTTCACATGACGATTTCTGAATTTTGGTTCTGATTTTAGCTTGGAATTTTTCAACGTTAAGTTTATAGCAATTTTATGAACAACAAATAGAATGGTTTAAGTTCCACCTGCGATACAAAAGTTGGAATTAACGGTGAATAGAATCTAGATGAAGGCTATAATAAATAAGAAAAGATATAGCTTGTGACTGTGTTTGTTGACTTGTGGGGAGAGATTTTGGGGTGTGTGAGAAATTTTTTAACTGCATCACATGGAATGACACAACTATGTGTGTGTCACCATTTAATACTTCTAGCTCCATTTAATCCAAATATTTTTCAATGCAATTATTGACAGGAAAACTTATGCTCCCACATTAAATCACCTTAAAATAAATTCTCAAAAAGTTTTGAATTTTATTTTCAAAATAACGTATTAAATTATTGGAAAAAGCACGAAGCATCTCAAAAACAGATGTGAGAGTTTAGTCATTCTAGCAAAACGCTAGTGTTTGAGAAACAAGCATAGATGGTTGGTGTTTGGTAGATTGGATTGTTAACATTCATTGGTGGACATTTCTGGTTTTAAGTCGAATAAGACCTTTTAGGCCTGTAATAGGCCCATTAAGCCCAGTTATCAGTTCTTGGTGGAATAAATCATTTGGAAATTGTGTAGGTGATTTGTGAACTTTTTTTGTGATTTGATTTGTAAGCCTATTATTTTTCCATTACATCTAAAGCATTAATAAAATATTGATAGTACAATAAAAAATCATAAGGTAAATATCTAATACATTTAAGTACTAATACCTTTTTGTCATTTGTTAATAGCAACTTTTTTTAACAATTTTAATATATAAATAATATTTTCTTTGACCATTTTCAAATTTTACTCGTTGTGTAGAGTTATTATAAAAACAAAGAAGTAAAAGAAAAGGGAGATAAATTGATTTTTGGTCTACATAAAGACGGACAATACAATTTGCTTACTAAAAGAATAGTTAACTAATATAGTTATAAGTATATAAGACTAATATAGTTATAAGTATATAAGACCATTTCCAACCAGAAGGTTTCTTAACAAAAAGTTCTTACAAATAAACTAATCAAAAGTAATCTATAAGTATTAAAATAATATGATTTTTAAAAGAATGAGAGAAGTTGGTTTCTTAAATTTCTTATTTAAGAAACTCTTACTCATTTTTAAGAAACTCTATAGTATATGTGGCAAAGAATGACTGAATATAATTTTTTAAGTTAAAATAATAGTTAAAATATTGATATTTTATTGTTAAGAAACTCACAAAATATCTTACCCATTGGAGATGGTCTAAAGCCTAAAACTTTTTATTTCATCTTTTACTGTAGCATATTCTCTCTCACTTTTCTTGAAGTAGATCTCCGTCGATTTAAGTTTCGGTGACGGCGGTGGGTGGCTTCTTCAGCACCGCCGCCGTTCACCGTTCTGCTGGAGCTCCGATGTCTTCCCTTTCACGGTGGCAGATCAGAGATGTAAGGTGTTCAGGGTTCCGAGAGATGAGCTTTTGTTTCCTTCCTTTTACCGGTTGCTCTCCTTATGGTTAGATGAAGGCAAACAAGCTATATCATTGCACGGCGGACCTCTCTCAGGGGCCTCACCAGGTTAGTTGATACTTCTTCTCGATCTACATGTGTTTCTTCTTTGTCTTGTAATGCTGGTTAGGTTAGTCTTGTTCGGAGTTCCCTTTTGGTTAACTTAAGCTTTGAACCAAATATGGTTAGTTAGTTTGGTTCACTTAGGATCTCGGTTTTGTTTTCCCGAGTTGATCGTTTGGTTCCTTCTCCGATTCGATTTATGGTTATGCTTTCCCGGGCTCGGTCTTCACCATGTTGAAACTGGTTTGCTCCTTTTCCGTACTGATCGAGTCTTCTCTTGAGTTTTATTTGAGGCTTCACATTTGGTCGACTTTGGCTTCGACTTAGCCTCTTCCTGAAATATTGTGGGTTATCTACTTCTCGGTTTAGAATTCTAATTCTTCAGTAGTGAGATACATTTCAATCGTTATGGAAGGTCTCGTCACCGATTCCGGTTCTATATTGCCTTGCAGTGACTTCGGTCAACGGATTCAGATCAAATATTCTGTTTTTTTTTAATCTATCTTAGCTTTTCCGTATTTATGATCTTTAAACATTGTTTTCTTTGCCTAGATTTTAGTTTCCGGGATATGTATGTGTTCCACCAAAACTTTAAGATTTTTTTTTCCATTTTTGTAATCGTGAACATTGAAAAATAAAAGTATATAAATTACAAAAAATATGACACTGATTTTGAATATTTTTACGTCAAGAAGAAAATATTTGAAGGAATGTAATAGGAGATCAAATAAAAAATGGAAAATTGAATCCACTTATCGGACAAAAAACCTATAAATACTGAAAAGAAAAAGGAATACTAAGAAATAAAGGTTATTAATGTGAAAGCTTCCTAAAAAAACACAAATTGAGAGGCGATTCTCGGCGTCTCTCCTGGACTCAATCGGAGCCCAAATCAATGGTAAATCAGAGGATCTGAAAGGGTTTGACGAATCGGCTTTCTTCGCGGGTCTGGGTTTATCAAAACGGGAGGCGGATTCAAGGGGGTTTTCGGGTTTCATTTCGGTGAAACCCTTGAGTGAGAAAGGTGGTGGTTGTGCGGATCGGGGGTGTTTTCCTTCGATTCTAGGGAGTCGCCGGGAGAGTGGGTTTGCACATCGGGGCAGCGAGGGTTTCTACATTCTTAAGAGTAGTAGCGATTTTAGGTAAGATCCGATCTCTTATTCTCTAATAATCGAATTTGTGTTTTATAATGGGGAAAGTATTAGTCGATCTTTGGCTCGAGTAGATTTTAAACGGGGTTAAGAGGACCTCCACGAGACTCTAATTCCATTGGAATTGGGATTAGGGGTAGATCCAAGGTTGTGGATAAAATAGACAATACAAAACGATGGTTAACTTACCATCATCTCAAGGGGAACGAAGTTGAGTTTTATGATAACATTATCTTCATAAGTCTCAATTTTGTCGTGATCTAGAGGGGGAAAGCAAGGGCAATGAATGTGTCACGATACCGAGACATGGAAATGTTAGCAATTCCAGTCACAAAGTATCAATTCTTGCGAATTGACTACTCTTATTCTGGTATAAACATTAAGCCAATCAAATCCCATGGAGAGTGTATACTAGTAACGCATATAAATGACACGATTGAGTGTCCATTGGAAATAATGGCAAAAAATAAAGTAATAGGACGACAATTGAGATACAAAGTCAAGGAAGAACATGATGCAAACAAATCTTTGCGTTTAAATCTGTGGACTAAGTATGTAATGGTTAGGTTAGGTAACAAAATGTTTTTGCCCTGGAATGAGGTATACGACTTCAAGGCTATGGCAAAGCTAATTATGTTCTCCTATCTTGTTGCAAGAGCCCATATGTTAACTGGAAGGGATGATTCATTTGCCCACCTAAGCACAATACACTACAAAACTTGGGGATCTAGAAGGAGGGTTTGGCTTTTCCTCTATTTGGGGTATACTTGGGTCTTAAGTAAGATAAGAGAATCATTGCTCTCATATCCAGAACATGATCGATCGAAATGTATAGTTCACAATGGGAATCTCAACCCTCTCGAGAGGATAAACATTCCTAGTCTCAGAGTAAGACTTCCAGTTTCTAAAGATAATAACTATAATAGTTCACTGGGGTTTATTTGCTTCAAATGGCTATGCTTGTTTTATACAAAACTTGGACTAGACTCTTTGTTAGCTCACTTAGTCAATTTAACCCCTTTTCTGCAAAGAACCTGAAACTGGGCCTTTTCAAATCAAATGTTGGTTGCAGTGGAATGAGAGCTGACCCGACCCTGTACTGTGAATCCCTGGTCAGTGGAATTGAGCTCGGTCTCTACCCCTTAATGCACCCTAAATGGTAGAAACTAATACCCCTAAATAGATTTTACAGTAATCTCATATCATTCTGTGATAAAAGGTGGTTCTTATACCTATGTGGACACGGCTTGTTGTCAGGTCTGAGTATTAAAAAAGTAAATATATTGACATTTATGTGGGCGGCAGCTTTTCTCATTAGGTATGGGTTAACCATAGTTCATTACGTCAGGCTTGGGCTTTCACAAAGACAGACTTGGTACTCAGTCCACAAAGACAGTAAGAATTACCTTAAGATCATTGGTATTTGTTACATGAATTTAGGTCTGGGGATCTGGTTATACTCACTGAGTATGCTCGGGTATGTAGTTAGACTCCTAGTCAATGTTTGGTACTCCATCTCAGGTTGGTTACTTACTGGAGAGATGACACAACAACGAGTGACAAAGTGTTGCTCACATTTGCACGTGAATGGCGCCTTAGTCAAGGTTAGACAAGAAGTAAGAAATTATTTCATACTTTGTTCCTGAATTAAAATTACAATGGACCTAAAGTCTAAACTAAATTCAGAGATTAATTTCTACAGAGCTCGGGTCTATAAGTGGATATCCAAACTAGAGTACAAGTGCTACTTCCGTTTCAAGGGAAGGGGCCACGCAATATTCAAGGTATCAAAGCAAATTCTTGTAATTTATGATATCTTCCTTAAACGGAAATACAAAAATATTCTCATGCTCAGCTTCCTCTGTGTTTTGAAAGAATACTTCCAAATTTCTAGGTCGAATTTGATTGTTGTGATCCCCATATTAATTAGATGCACCGTTTACCCTAGGTTTAAGTACTCTATAAAATATTTGGCTACTAGTCGCAAGGCTTCATACTGCTTTATCTAGCTAATTCTTTGGCCGTTAATACCACTGATAATTTTTCTTTTTCATTTTTTATTTGCGAGAATGGCTCAATTACTCCTAAACAAAAAGAGTGGTGCAATGTCTTCACCGCGACAACGTTTGAAGATCAAAATTCCCAGAATCGACAACTCAGCCTTACTGGCCAGAAGTTCAAAGGTGATCATGGGAAGATGCTTGAACCCACAGGTCCAGAACGTGGACACATTTATCTTCCGCATGCCTCAATTATGGGGTCTGGTGGGTAAGGTAACCGGCTTGAACTTGGGCCATGGAGGATTTCAATTTGAATTTGAATCCGAGGATGACCTCAAAGGTGTATTAAACTATGGTTCTACTAACTTTGATGGTTGGATGATGTCTTATGTATCATGGAAAGCATTAGCAGATGCAGACTATCCAAACATTATCAGTCTCTGGATCCGAATTACATGCCTTCCCTTCGGGTACCGAGTTAAGGAGGTCTACCAACTTGTCGTCGGATCAATAGGAGAGATTCTCTAGATCGATGTGGGGAAAGGTAAAGTCTTGATAAATTTTCCCTGCTCCAAACCTTTGATTTTCTCTTATATACTAGAATTTGAAGAAAGAAAGGAGCTGAAGGTAATGTTTGATTACAAGAGGCTGGAAGGATTTTGTTCCCTCTGCCACCGAATGACACATGCCGATGGAGTGTGTCATAAGGCAAAGAAAGAGGTACAAATTCCCAACAATACTAACAAGGTTAAGAAACGATTGGCTGTCAGAAACAAGAGTTTCAAAGGAGCAATCTTGGGGGGAAAATCAATAACAGCTGGCAAGTCCAAAGATCCACTGTGTCAAAGATAAGCAGAGGGGTCTAAGCGACATCCTAAACAAGCAGCTCAAGCAAGTCAGGTCCAGAGCAGTCTTCTCAGTCTGTGAGAGAGTTCTAATACCACTTTATCCTCCAAAAAGGTTCGTAGACCTTTATTTCAGGAGGAAAACGAACCAGCTATTCAAACGAATGACGAGATTAATGCTACAGCTGAACACATCACTCTGGGACAGGTACATATCTTGTCCTCACTGAATGATGCAGAAAATAAAAGGGAGGTTAACCTTGACAAAGATAGTGAAAAGGAGAGGATTATGGAGGAGACTCTAGATGCCTTGGCTTTGGAAGCTGATGTGATGCATGCGTGTGAACTCCCCAAGGCTGAGATGATTAAAGCTCACGAGGAGTTGGCTCACCGATTACGACAATGTAAGGAAGCCCGTTTTAACAAACCTCCTCCAGGCCGAAGTAAGGTCAACTCTCGCACATCAACACCTTTAAAGGGTGTAAAATGTAAGAAGATGATGGCGATAACAACTATGTCTCCTCTACTTCCTCGTGATAGTATAATACAGGGCGAAGCCTCAAATGAGTCGATTAAGGACTCAATGAAGACCTAATGTTATGTCGGTACAAACAGCTTACGTGATGTGTCAGAATGTTGACAAACTCATTTTGAAATTTTCTTCGAGATTAATTTGCATCTGTATTTGGTCATCTTATTGGTTAAAGCCATCTAAGCAATTTACGTTCTATTACATTGTTATTTTGAAGCCGGTAAAAACGAAACCGTTATCAAACAAAGTTTTAGTTTTTTTGCAAACGAACATTAAAGATAAATTTAACCAAATGTGTACTTAATTTTGGGCCAGAATGGGCCAGTTTATAAATAGGGTCCAAATGTGGTGCTGGACTCAATTTAATAAAGTATCGATTTGGAACAAAAACATAAATGCACAGAGCAAAAAATCAGAAACTCCACATAAGACCATAGATGAGGTTTTTAAGTGGAGAGTATATTTTTTATCAAAAAAGGCCTACATTTTTCAAGACATAATTAGGTTGCGTAGTTGGAGACTTCTTTTGGTCTACACTACAAGGAGTATAGTTAAAATCGAGATGTCAGAAGCACTTGAGATTTCACTAATCACAATCGACAAAGAAATTATATTGAGAGTGGTGATCATTGTGATCAGCAAAGTCGGCAAAACACCCATAGTAAAGCAGATCCTGAAAGACAAAACGCAGGAGAAATATGAAGACTCCATAAGTTATGCAATTGGATAATGCTTTTACAAACACTATGTTGGAACTGTCAGGGAATTGGCAACAATATTTCAATAAATTATTTGCGAGATATTTGGAAAAAATATAGACCTGAATTTTTATTCCTCTCCGAATCAAAAAACAACTATTTCTTTTTAGAAAAAATTCAGCTACATTTTGGATATAATTTTTTAACTACCGTAGAGCCTTCCGGTTCCAGCGGGGGTTTGGCCCTATTTTATTCTAATTCATATAATGTGATAATTAATCACAAGGATTCCAATATGATAGATATATCTTTCGATATCCAAGGGAAAAAATGAGATATCACATTTTTCTATGGGGAACCGATACAAAATAAGAGAAACTACGTTTGGGAGGTTAACCCGAATGGGCATAACTAGGAACTCCCCCTGGTTAATCATCGGAGATTTTAATGAACTATCTGGCAATCATTAAAAACAGGGGGGGCTCACTTAGACATGCTTCATCTTTCATGTATTTCAATAAAATGTTACAAGATTGTAACCTAATTGGTTTTCCACAGCCTGGTAATTCGTGGTCATGGCGAGGGGTCAAAAATAATGGTATAATACGCTGTGTTTTAGACAAGGCATTTGGAAATAGTGAATGACATGAATTATTCCCCCGTTCTGAAGTAGAGTATTTAGATATGATATGATCAGACCACCAGTCTATTCTGGTACGATTCTGGGATCCGACCTATGTTCCTCATAAACAATTTCTTTTTGACAAAAGATGGATCTCCAAAACGGGATTTAAAGATATAATTGCAAAAAGATGGAAAGGTTTTTCTAATCGTCGAAAAACCTCCTTTCTTGGCAAATTAAAAAACTGTCGGAAGGAAATTTCCCACTAGCGCTGTAAAAATTTTCAATGAGATAATCAAAAAATTCTGAAATTAATAAAGATCATAGAAGACTGTAAGAATAGTAATGTGGTTGATAATGTTACATTACAAGAAGAACATTTGAATCTTCAGCATTCTTATGTTGAGGAAGAGATATATTGGAAACAAAAAAGCTGTAATAAATGGCTCCAGGAAGAAGATGAAAATACTCGTTTCTTTCATGATCTGACCAAACAACGCCGAGCATGAAATCGGATAGTTGGAATATTGGATAAACATGACACATGGTTAGTGAAAGAGGTGGATATTCAATCCGAAGCATCTGCATATTTCACGGAACTTTTTTCTAGTAACGGTACCACTAATTTCCCACTTGATAGCTTGGATACCAAAATTACAGATGAAGATAACTATTTTCTGATTCAAAGAGTGACTGAAGAGGAAATTCAAAATGCCCTTTTCACGATGGATCCTGGCAAAACCCCATGACTAGATGGAATGACAACATTATTTTTCCAAACATAATGGAGGGTCGTTAAAAATGACCTAGTTACCCTTGTCAATAATTTTTTGTGTCACGGCACCTTTTAGAAAGAGTTAAATCAAACAAATCTCTGCCTCATTTCTAAAACCTCTCGTCCAACTAAAATGGTAGATTTTCGTCCTATTAGTTTTTTTAATATGGGGTACAAGATAATTTCTAAGATTTTATGTTTAAGATTGAAGAAGGTTCTACCCAAACTAGTCAGTGAGATGCAATCATCTTTTATGGTCGATCGCCTTATCTCCGATAATATCTTAATTGCTCAGGAGATGTTTCATGCTCTCCGTACTAATAAGGTTGTTAAAGGTCAATTCATGGCCATTGAAACACATATGAGCAAAGTCTATGATAGACTTGAATGAGATTTTATTGACGCTCTGTTGAGAAAACTAGGATTCTAAGAGAAATGGATAAAGTGCATAATGTATTGTATTACGAGCGTTGAATACTCTGTAATCTTGAATGGGGTCCCCAAAGGTAGGATCCTGCCACGTCGAGGACTCCGACAGGGTGATCCCTTATCACCATACTTATTTATTCTTTGTATAGAATTACTCATATCCAAAATGACACAAGCTAAGTTAAAAGGCCAAATAACGGGTATATCAATTGCGCGGGCTAGTCCGAAAGTATCTCATCTACTTTTTGCAGACAACTCTTTTGTTTTTTTGTAAGTCCTCAGTCGATGAAGCTTTGACGATACTTAGTATTTTTTAAGAATATGAGACGGTTTCGGGTCAACAGATTAATTTTTCCAAGTCATCTATACAATTTGGACATGCCGTTCCGGACACTTTTAAAATAAGACTACACCAAATCCTAGGGATCTCCAAAGCATGAGGTATGGGTTCCTACTTGGGTCTTCCGGAGAACATGGGTGGAGCTAAAACAAAAATCTTTGCATTTGTACACGAAAAGCTCCAAGAAAGGGTAAATAGCTCGTCGTCAAGACTCTTGTCCAAAGGGGGGAAGGAAATTTTGATCAAATTGGTTCTAACAACATTACCGACCTATGTAATGTCATGCTATCGACTACCGAAAGGCGTGGTTAAAAAGCTAAACTCAGCAATTGCTGATTTTTGGTGGTCAAATAACCAAACTAACAAGGGAATCCACTAGAAAAATGGCAAAAATTATGCTTACCAAAATCCGAAGGAGGTTTAGGTTTTCGTACCCTGGAAGATTTTAATTATGCTCTTTTAGCTAAACAACTCTGGAGATTAATCGAATTTCCTGAGTCCCTCTTTGCGAGGATGATGAAAGGCAAATATTATTATGATAGCTGTCCTTTAGCAGCAAAAGCAATTGTCTCCCCATCATATGGTTGGAGAAGTATTATCTCAGCTAAACCCTTAATTTCCAAAGGGCTTATCAGACGCATTGGAGATGGCAAATCTATCAAAATCTGGAAGGATCCTTGGCTCTCAGATACGACTCCTCGTCCGGCTACGAGATCTTGCCCACTTTTATTCCCTCATATAACAGTGGATCAATTTATTGACAATATAACAAGTACCTGGAGAGAGATCCTGGTAAAACAATATTTTAACCCGGTGGATTCTCAACTAATATTAGGTATCCCTATCCCCCGAGTAAAGAGGCCAGATTATTGGGGGTGGTACTATAATAGGACGGGGAGATATTCCGTTAAATCATGATACCAAATTGAAGAAAATCATAGTATCACAATTAACCGACGTATTGGATCAGACTTCCAAAGCCTTATATCAAAAATCTAGAAATTAGATTGTCTGTCTAAATTAAAACACTTCATATGGCAGGCCCTCACAGGGTGCGTGGCAGTCAAAAATAATTTGTCTAATAGAGGTATTCAATGTGACACACGATGTACTCGATGTGGAACAGATCAGGAAACGATAAACCATACTATTTTCGAGTGCCCCCCAGCACTCCAAACTTGGGCATTATCAGTGAATCCGTCTGCGCCAACACACTTCCCGGCCGGTTCTATCTGTCATAACCTGAATTATTTATTTTAGAGAATACTGGATAATGAGGATACTAGACTCTATCCATGGATGATTTGGAACATTTGGAAGGCGAGAAACAAACATTCTTTCTCAAATGGGGATTCCGACCCCCGGCATATTATACTTCAAGCCAAAGCCGACTACCAGGAGTGGTCCTCGGCAAGGAGTAATTTTAAGGGTACAAGTTCGATAATTCAAGAACACCATTCCTTGAAAAAGTCCCCATTAGTTTTCCCCTCCACATCTAATCATAATTTCACGAGATATAAATGCTTCATGGACGTCTCCTGGAAGAATACAGACTATAAAACCGGTTTGGGTTGAATCTGTTTTCCGGATTCGGTGGAAGGAGAAATCATGGGGGCACGCGGAGTTAATAGGAGACTCTCTGCCCTTCACTCAGAGATAGAAGCAGTTCTTTGGGCGATGGAATCCCTAGTGGAGATTAAAGTTACGGAGGTGGAGGTACTGACATATTGCGAGATGGTTTTGCATATTCTAAATCAGCCAAAGGAATGGCCAACTTTTTTGCCCTATCACGAGGACTTTATCAGGCTAAGTTTTTTGTTTTCCATGTTCTCTCTTTCTGTTATCCCTTGACAATTGAATCACAAAACAGACTTCCTCGCTCGCTGTGCTCGAGAGTATGATTTGGGTTCCTTGTATTCTTCACACATTTCGTAATTTATAATATCTTGCCGTTGACAAAATAAAATAAAAAATAAAGGTAATTATTGTCTGATTAATATAGATCGTATTAAATAGATCTGTTTAATATTGATCTATATTGTCTGTTTAGTATATAGATCGTATTAAATCTCGCAGTTGCTAAAACTCTACATTAGTTTAATATAAGATCGTATAAAACCTACATGAAATTTCCTTCTTTTTTTATTGATCATTTCAATAGATAATTGTGTGAACAGGTGAGTCCGAATTTGTAGAAAAAACGTTTGTGGAAATAACGATTATACTAATTTGTGAGCATATATATGAGATATATGTATGTACCGATGAATCAGGCCGTTATAAAGGTAATTCGATAATATATATGCTGAAAGACGAACGGAATATGGAATATATATTGAGAGAAGAAAACATCAAAGAAGGTTCGAGTCTATTTAAAACACACATATGTTTCGTATACATATATATATATATATATATATATATACTATAGATAAAATTAAAGAGTAAAGAGACGAGACATAAACATATATACACAAGTGCTTTTGTAAAATGACAATACTTCTTCTTATTCTTTAGGTATATATTCCGTGATTCTACCATTCAAACACATTTCAATTTCAAATGTTCAAATGGGAATCAATTTTCAGTTCAACTTGGTGTCAATCCCTCCTCTTTTGCTTTAAACCAGCTCACAATCAAAATGTACTCTTACTTATATGGTTTTAAGAAATTCATTTTCAAATGTCTTAGAAAGAAACAAAAAAGTATTATCAATTTGATTTGAAACTAATATTAGATGATTCGAATCATATACGATTGTATCGAATTTTAAGCGACACTTGGGTTTCACTGCATTGGATTTACCAAAACCAGAAGAGAACTATTCATAAAGTAACAAGCAAATAATACTAGTATTATTTACCAACATATATAGTAAACAAAAAAACCAATAAATTATACAATTCATCCTAATTATAACAACAAATAAAAGAAATACAAATAACAAAAATAAATAAATTTAAAAGTAAATATGTAATAAACATACTTATTTTTATCTAATTTACTACAGTACTGTTGATGATTTTCATGCAATCTTCCTTGCTTTTCTTGTTCTTCGTCTCTTTGGAATATAACAGCTTTTTCTCTATTGTTTTTTTTACTTTACTTTGGTTCTTCTTCTTTTTTTTTTTCCTTTCTTTCTTTTTCAATATCAAAATCCTCTTACATATATAACAAAAAAGACACTTGACTTCTGGTGCTGCTTAAAAAAATCCTTCACCATTTCAAATCATGCACTGATGCACATAATAACTTGATTTTGTCCAAGATCGATCAATATACCACTTTCCATGAAGATGTCATGATGATGATGAGCATCATGATAAATATGAAAGTAACATCGTTTTGTGATGTGAGTCGACATGATCATGAGAATGGGGACTAGCACAATTACCCATGATGATCTTGGTTGTCAGAAGCATCAGGAGCAGGCCAAAACGTTGATGAGTACTTCAACCATTCTGCTTCTTGTTGGTTCCCCATTGATGATGAACCCTGCACCAATCCAAATTCATTTTTCAATTTATACATTCATACTTACACACACATTATAAACAAGTGTATGAGCATGTATAGTTGAACTAAGTTAATCACATTCCGGGTAAAGAAGCTAATTGAATTAGTTTAACCAACCAAACCTACCTAACATGCATGAACCAGAATGCGATCCGGAATCAAACCATAATCCGCATTCCATAGAAAAACATATAGGTATTAACTTATTCCGTTATATTCCACTCAAGAAACTGTCGCATGTTACCATGTAAATTTCTAGTATGTTTGGTTATTTGTTTAAACTTTACAAAAAAATGAAATAATTTATAATCTTTTTGAAATACTTATAAAACGAAATATTACGAACATTCCACTAGCACTAACATTTTGGACAGATAAAAAAAGGGAATGCAGACATGCTGTCCCCCACAAGATAATGAAATCTACAAATGTCTATAACCGAACTTGTCTCGCGAGGTACTACGCATGAAAAAAGAGATCTATAATATTTACATATATATACAAACATTATATTATATATATAATAAACATAAGTATGTATGAACCATCATTGCCTTCTTAATTAATTAAATGGTTTAAAAAGAGAAAGAAAAAAGAAACGAATCTAACAAATTTCCTGTTGTTCTTCAAAAGAGTAATTTATAGGTTAAAAGCAAAACTATAACAAAAGCAAACACATCTCTCTTCTTTTTCTTTTCTGGTTTTGTTTACTTGACTCTGTTTTAATACTTTCCAATTAATTAAAGAATAAACTAAGAACGAATATATCTAGTTTTAAGTATCATTCCCATGTTTTATCAACAAAAAAGTATCATTCCCATGCAAAACTGATAAAGAAAACAATTATTTTAAAAGAAGAAGATATTATAAAATATATTCCTCACTTTTATTTAAATGTAATCTACATTGTTCTCTTCTGCCACTATTCTTGTTTAAGATGTTTTTTTATTCAACTTTACACAGTCTGCATTTTATTTGAGAATCCAAGACTACTCACAGTATATACTAAAACAAATTTATATAAAATATTGATATTCTAGTCCATTTTGTGCCATACAATGTGTTACCAAGAAACATCTTAATTACTTGATGTATGACATTTTATTTATGTGATAATTAATGATCATGTGTATATATTTTTTCAAAGAAATCATGATGGTAAAAAAGATTTCTTCATTATATTTTATTTACTATAATGAAAATAAAAGAGTCAAAAAGGGATAAATAACTTACATCTTTTACATGATGATGAGAGGTAGAAGAAGTGCAGCCCATAATGAGTTCTTCCAATCCAGAAGCTGATCTTCCTCCCATCTTCCTATCATTATGTTCTTCTTCTACTTCCTGGTGTTGTTGTTGTGTCTTGTTCAGTCAATAAAGGCAAAAGTAATTCAGTCAATTTTATTAATTAATTATGCTAAAAACATTAAAATTAATCATCTTGTCTCTCCCATTACCAAAAACCACATTGGTTTCCTACTTGTTCTTCGTTTGGCTGACACTTAAAAGTGACTTAGCTTTTGTTGGCTTTTTGTATAATGGATTGTTAGTTACACACATTCTTACTAGATTAAATCAACATAATTATATATTAGACATTTTTATTTATTTTTTATGACTAATATCTTATACTTACTTTATTTGTCATAATCAGTTATGGTGCAACCCAATTTGCATGCTTATGTAGTCCCATCATTGTTTAGTCACATGCATGCAAAATATCTTCAGAAAATTACCATGTGCAAGAACCAAATTTCTAGTATTTACATTAATATATTTTTGTGTGTGCATATATCTATGATAAAAATCACAAAATGAAAAACACCTAAAATTAGTTACCTTACTTCCAAAAACCCTAATATATATGTTAGTTGTTGAGACCACTATTTATGAATTTGATAGGTGCATGCATGACTTCCAATTTTATAGATAAATCATGAAGATATTCTAGCTAACTTGGCCATATTCCTGAAATAATTAATATTTTTTCTTGGATATAATTAATCAATTATATCATACAATTAAACCGTCAAAAAATAAGATTAGTTTTTTACCTGGTAATTTTCATTGGGAAGCAAGATT
>JAKUCM010004368.1:0-28265 GCA_023374145.1 Lepidium sativum | reverse complement strand
AAAAAATGGCTTCCACTTCACACATTAGCAGCATGTGGAGAGTTTTATTTGGTTGATTCTTTGCTAAAGCACAATCTTGATATCAACGCAACGGACGTGGTATGCAGAGTTCTTGCTTGTTAATTTCGTGTATATGTATATATGTGTGTGTTGTTTTCATGCATGCGGTTTATAGGGCGGCTTGACAGCACTTCACCGAGCAATAATCGGTAAAAAGCAGGCTATCACAAATTACCTGCTTAGGGAATCGGCAAATCCGTTTGTTCTGGATGACGTAAGTGGGTCAACCTAATTATATAATCTTCTTTGCGTTTCAGATTCTGGATCTGATCCGTTTGATTTATGATGATAGGAAGGTGCGACCTTGATGCACTATGCTGTGCAAACGGCATCAGCTCCCAGTATAAAACTTCTCCTGCTATATAACGCTGATATAAACGCTCAGGATAGGGTATGATTTCAACAAGCATTCATATTTAGCGGAAAAGTTCATTTGTGATGAGCTGGTTGACAAATGCGGCACTTGGTTATTCAGGATGGGTGGACTCCCCTGCACGTCGCAGTGCAGGCGAGAAGAAGCGACATAGTGAAACTCCTTTTGATAAAAGGGGCGGACATGGAAGTGAAGAACAAGGCTAGTTCTCCTGCGTCTTCCCCTCATTATATGGTACTGAAATCATAATACTAATAAACAAATGTTGCATTCTTGTTTGACAATTGCAGGATGGGTTAGGTCCGCTTGGCCTATGCCTGTACCTTGGAAGAGAGACAAGGACGTATGAGGTGATGAAGATATTGAAAGAGTTTCGTCATAGCAGACAAAAGAGATTGGTAACAGAGATGAAGCTATAGAATAAGTCAATCTTAAAGAGCAGGTTGAAGAAGGAGAAAAGCGGAAGAAGAGATGGAGTCGAATGTGAAAGTTTTGGTTTATTGCTTAATCTGATCCATATAAAGTTTTGGATAAGTTTTACAACTTAATAGAAAATATGTGAAAGTAACATATCCGTCGATGAAGGTAGGCCTGAGCATTTTATCCGGACCCGAAAAACCGATCTGAAATTTCGTGTCTGGGTCCAATTCGGATATAAGCAAAAGTAACCATCGGATCTTGTTATAGGGACCCGTGAATATCGGGTCGGGTCTGGGTATTACCCGATTATCTGAACGGGTATCCGAATATTTTGGGTATTTGGGTACTTAAAATACCTGAATACCCAAAAATATACCTGAATACCTGAAATTATACATGAGTACATAATTTTTTTGGTACTTTTAGGTATATAATATACTCGTTTTTTTTTTTACAATACTATATCCGTACCCGAACCGGAATCGGAATCGAACCGAAATAGTTTTTGTTCTTAAATGGATATAGAAAATGTATACCCAAACCGACCCGGACTAGAGAGGACCCGAACCGGACCCGAACTGAATAATGTTCGGTTCTAAAACGGGTACCAAAATTTTATACCTTAAATACCCGGACCCGATCGGGTAGTACTCAGAACCGACCCGAATACATGAATGATGAAGGGGTTAAGTTGAGATGAGTTGTTAAACTAAAATTTGTATGAGTGTTGTTGTTATAACCCAAAATATCGAGTGTAGATGTGCGAATATCTCAACTTATAAGGCACATGGGGATTTAGGATATTTCTAGAACGTGTTCCACTATCAAAAGACTGGACCACTTTTGCACATTTGGTCGGTGTTTTCTTTTGGAACCAAAGTCGTAGGCTTCATTTACTTATATGCTATTTATACATATATATATATAAGAATTATGACATGATCTACTTGCTATGTAGTATCCAATAATGTTCCGTATCTGCTGGGGATCGTTTACCTTTACACGTCATCGTTATAACAAATATCCATTCCATTCCCACGTGTCTACTTTTATAATTAAGAGCTAATTAACGTTTGCTTATGTACAGCGTTAATCTTATCCTCACAATTCCTAATTATTATTATTATTATTATTATTTAAAAAAACAAACAATAAAATCGGTAAATAAAGACCCGACCCAGTACCATCTCTTTTTCTTCTCTCTCTCTATCATTTGCTTCTTCTCTGCTTCACTTTTTTTCCTTCTCTCTCTCAACGACCACCATGCCCGGAGTTGCCTTCTCTTCTCTTCCTCCTTCCGATCTCGCTATCTTCGTTTCCGACTCCACCCCCTTCTCTCGTTCCATCTCTGCTTCCCTCTCTTCTCCCTCTCCCTCCTCCTTTCGCTGCTCCACCTCCTTTAACCTCAGATCGCTCCGCTCCCATCGTCCTCTTAAGTTTTCTCCTATTTGTTGCGATTCCACGCCTGGTAGCTTTACTTCCCGATCCGGCTTCGGCGACTCCGATCTTGAGTTTCTCCAAGCCTCTGTCCTCCTCGCAGGTCCGCTTTTTTTCATTTTCTTTTGCCCCAATTCTTATCTCATTTTCTTTCAATTCGATTTCTATCATTCCGTAAGCTTTAATCATATCTGATACCCCGTAATGTAGGTCTCGTTCCCAACTCTGATTGCAATCTTTAGGGTTTATATTTATCAACCGTTGTTTCCTTTTTCCCCTTTTAGGTTTCTTTGTCCAAATGTTCCGTTGGAGAGTTGACTGAAAAATGATTCTCAGTATTAGCCTTTCAATTTTCAATCGTATATGTCGCTGAATTAGTGCTCCTTTTTTTGTTCCTTTAAAAAAAAAATAGAGACAAGTATGCATTACAAAATGCGGAGACATGGATTCCGGGGAGATTCTATGTGGCAAACGTCTAGGAATTTACCTCCATTTTCTGTAAGAGCTAGTGAATCCAGCGTTGGCGTTTTGCCAGTAGGACTGGGCTTTCTCCGTCAGTTCAAGTACCCCACTATTTTTCTCAAGATATCATGTGATGGTGACTACTTGCTTCCCGTTATTGCTGGTATGTACGTGCAATTCATTCTACACATCGCTCCTTTTATCTAGTGGTCCTAACTTTCATCACTAACACTTGCAGGGGATGCTGCCATTGAGAAACTATTAGACGTACCACTGGAAGGCCAGAATGAGGTTTCCACTGCTCATATTTAAAGCTTTTAATGTTTGCACTTTCTTTTCTCCACCCCTTGATCTTCTCTTGTTTCTCTGTTTTAGGATTGCCCTGATCAATTCCAGTTTCTGTCTGCTGTTGTCAACAAACTTGGATACGAAGTACAGTATCGTTTCCGTTGCCTCTTTTTCTCTAAGTATTGAACTTTACGTTTGTGAAATTATGGCTGGCTTCTACTAAATTAACAAGTTGTACTGTATTATTGGCAGGTTAAAATGGCGAAGCTTACAAATAGAGTTGTAAACACTAACTATGCAAGTCTATGTCTCTGCAAGGTAACATAAAAGACTGCAAGCATCCTCTTAATTAGGAATATTTTTGTCAATAAAATCATTATGTCTTTGGTTAACCATCTGTTCTGCAGCCAGGAGACAATGATGTTATATGCATTGATTCACGGCCATCAGATGCGATCAACGTAGCAAGAGCATGCCAGGTATGCTACTCGCGCTTACATTATTTTATTTCTTTTGTAATGCTTAAACTCACTATCGATATGGTTCCCTTTATCTCAAACAGAGGAATTTTATCCTGTTCTTGCTGATGCATGTATACTGCGATAACCTGTTTTTCTTTGTCATATTACAGGCTCCAATATATGTGAGTAAAGCAATAGTCCTGGAAGATGCTATCAGGATTGGTTATGGAGGCAGACCGCAGAGCACAAAGCCTATTTTCAATATTATCCTTGACAGGTTCTTACTTCGCTGATGAATCTACTGAATTAGTCAGTCTGTCACAGATGCTAACTAAGACATGGTATGTGTTCTTGTTCAGTGCTCCAGAGGGACCAGATCCTTTATCCGAAGAGCTTAAACTACTGAGGAATATGGGATTTGGCATCTAAAGAGGAAAGGTACATCGATGCAGGTATACAAACTTTTCGGGATGGCATCGCTCTATATTCAGAGTGTGCTTTGCAGACTCCTCAATCGTTTTTTCTAATTCTCTAGGATCATATTTTGCAGCGATGTGGAGAGACAGATTGAAGAAGCTTCAGAAAGATTCGAGGTGAGTAAGTAACCTGTTGATGACATGTGAACTCCCAGTTGAGCAGCGTTAATGAAGCAGACATTGATAATGGATTGGAGTTGTTTTGGTTGCAGCTCAGTTGTATATAAGGGTTTAGCAACTCCTGAGAGCTACGAGTAGATAAAAAATAGGAGCAAAAAATGGATAAGGATGTAGATAAGGATGCAAAGTGTGATGAAAAGGGTATGGAGAGGGGAATATAAGATGCAATTAGATTGATGGTATTGGCAGTATGTACCTGAGAGGTTGCGCTTAGATTTGATGGTATCACATGTATTGGAAATCTGAATGAAAGATGTATGAATAGCCGAAGAATGTTGTAAAGTGTAAATGAAACAAGACTAAATGAAGGCATTCTTCTTTTCGGTGTTATGTATTTATCTCTGTCTCTTGCACACATAGCTTATAATTTGAGCAATGGGATGATGATGTAGGATAAACTGAAGGCAGAAGCCGGCAAAACGAACGAGATGAAGGAAAAGAGGGGACATGTAGTTGTAGTTTATTGATTTAATGTCTCCTTGTTGCTAATACAATTATAATTTAGTCACTTGTGTTGTGACTGATTCCCCTGAAACTATGGGCTACAGGTACACGATGGACTTTATAACTTCATAACAACACTTGTTTTTCACTTGGTTTCGGGTTTAGCAAAAGAAGAAAGAAAAAGAAAGGATTAACTAGATGAGGTGGCCCAGGTTTGGTGCATCGAGAGTAGCAGAGTTATTAAATGCTCCACAGTATTGTAGTTGCACAATCACTCATTTCTTCTTCTTCTTCTAGTCTTATACGGACATTTCTCTCTCTCACATTGTCAAGACAGATAGATACTCTCTGTGTCCAAGAGAGTCCCTCTGATATTGGCCTGGTTCACTCAGATCATCTTAACTAACTTATCTGATTGAGCCGTGTCAATATCTCAGTCCTCTCTCGTCTCTGATGCTTTGGCAGGAATTGTTTTTGTTCAAAGGAGTTGTTGATGTATTGACCACCCAATATGAGATGTAGACACAAAAATTTGCTCTGATGTGCCAAGTTCCGAATCGACCTACAAGGTAAATCTTGTATATATATATATATAGATATATATATCATGGTGTTGTAAGGCTGATATATTCATAATTACTTAATCCTTTATTGATATTAAATTATATATAGTAGACATTACGATAGAATCACATAGCAGTTTGTAGTAAAACCATTATACATCTGGAAAGAGTCTGTGGTGATGTATTTATTATGATGAAAGAGATAAGACATAATTTGTGGGTTGAGGGAATGATTCAGAGTTGTGTAGGAAGGCTGTTCTGGGTCCAGGCAGCAAAGCCACCGGCGATATCTTTGACTCCTTTGAAACCCTACAGGCACATTTACATTTACTCCAACTTGTACTACAGTATCTGTATGCATCCAACTAAGAAAGTCATCGAGAAGAAAGGTGTGTGCGTTACTTACTGCATTAAGAAGATCAGTGGTGGCTTTGATAGATCTACCCCCACTGTGGCACCCGACAATGATGTTCTCGTCTTGTCCGAAATGGGTGGAGACTTGTTCCAAGAAGTCAGGGTTCTTTGACAACCCTGCTCAATCACACAACTCTTCAATACTCTAGCCATTCTTTCGAGTTCAACAAAAAGATAATAAATACCTGATGCTTCTCGATTCAGGTAAGGAACGTTGATCGCCCCACATGCATGTCCTTGGCTGAACTCTTGCGGAGTCCTGAACAAGAAGAAGAAGAAGACTGATGCTAATGTTTTTTGATTCATTGATGGTTTGCAATGTCAAAAAGATGAACGAGTCGTCACCTGACATCCAGATAGCGGTGGCCGGCTAGAAGAAGCTCGTGGGCGACTGTCACCGACACCGACGATGGTACTCCTTTATGCTCCTCCATTATTGTCTTTTGATTTGATTGGTCTCCACGCACGATTTTATTCTTCTGCTTTTATGTCAATGTCCTTATTGGGCCATGTTTTACAAATGATAATACATACTGGGCCTTGCTAAAGGTGCTATTTTAGCCCAATAAAAAGGGTTCATTGATGAAAACACTCTATACGTCAGTCTGATCGAACGTTTTACGGTTTCAGTGGTCGACGGGACATAACAGACGACGACGTTTTTACCTTTGCGGGTGAGAGATCCGATCCTAAATCTCGGAATCTCGGATTCCTTGCGATCTCACACTCCATCCCTCTCTGATCCCTCATCTCCAAGGTAAGCTACAAATCTTTTGCTGCCTTATTTTGTTCTTCAATTCACTACGCCAATTGTATTTACACTTCACAATACCACTTCTTTGATATCTTCAGCCTTTACATTGGCTTCATCCCACTCTTTCTGCACAGATGTCTGAAGCCAAGGCACTTGAGGTGGTTGCAGAAGACAGCCATGCCCAAGAAGAAAAGGATAAGGATTTGTCTCACTCTGATATAAGTGTTGCTGCAAACGAGAAACTGACAGAAAATGGATCCTTGGGTGACAGTCACGATCAGCTACTGCAAATGATTGCTCAACTCAGATTAGAAAATGACTTTCTCAGATCCCAGTTTAAGGGGTACAAGGATGAAGTTGAGCAAGGGGACTCAGCTGAAATGAAACAACTTCTCCAACAGGTAGAATCACTGACTACTGAAATTGATGTAGAAAAAAAAACTAGAGTTGCAGCTGAGCAAGCTCTAGAGCATCTGAGGGAAGCATACTCTGAGGCTGATGCAAAAGCCCAAGAATACTCCTCTAAGCTTTCCCAAGGTCAGCCATATCTTCTACTTCCTCATGGACCTGAGAACCAAGAACTGTAATGTTATCATTTTCCTTGTTTCTTGACTTTTGCTATTTGATTGCTTTTGGTGTAGCTCAACAGAAATTGGACCAGGAAATAAAAGAGCGAGAAGAAAAATATGCCGACCTGGATGCCAAATTCACCAGGCTTCACAAAAGGGCTAAACAGCGTATTCAAGAAATCCAAAAGGTGAATGTCCATCTCTACATTATTGAATGTTTTCTCTTGAGCCACTTTCATGCTGCAGCGAGTTTCCAATACCACCTTCCTTTTATATTCCTACACTACTTCGGAATTTCTATATATATACATATTTCGCTGCTTTGTGCTCAGTCTAAATCCCTTCGGTACATAATGCCATCTTCAGGAAAAAGATGATCTCGACACTCGTTTCCGTGAAGTGAATGAAACAGCTGAACGAACATCTTCTCAGCACTTATCTATGCAGCAAGAGGTGGAACGGACTAGACAACAAGCGAATGAAGCACTGAAAGCTATGGATGCGGAGAGGCAACAACTACGGAGTGCCAATAACAAGTAAATAACACAGCAATAGTTTGTACAAACAGCTTTTTATATTTCCTTGTGGTTATGCTTTTAATTCCCACATTTCTCCAGCGATCTCTCAGAATTTCATTACCTGAATTTTTTCTTGTATATTCCCATACACAGGCTTAGGGATACTATCGAGGAGCTACGTGGTTCATTGCAGCCTAAAGATAATAAGATAGAGACACTGCAGCAGTCACTTCTGGTTAAGGACCAGGTCTGAACTGTTTCATTGACTGTGATAATATTATTCTGGAATACATAGAAAGTTTGAGAGTTATAGAGAGAGACAAAAGCTAGAGAGGGGGATGGATGGCTCTGTATTCTTTGCTTCATAATCGTACTTGCTTTTATCCTAGGTTCTGGAGGACCTGAAAAAGCAATTACAAGCTGTGGAAGAAAGAAAGCAAACTGCAGTTATTGAATTGTCAGCCAAACATCAGAAGGTAGTTAGCATCAGCCTATCTACGTTTCTTCTGGTCGCCATTGTCTTCTTCATTGTAGCTAATGATATCTAAGGTTTTCTCTTCTCTCCACCTTGTTGACAGAACTTAGAGAGTTTGGAAGCACAGGTCACAGATGCCCTATCTGAGAGGGACAAAGCAGCTGAAACCATTTCGTCACTGCAGGTTAGTCATCTTACTAAATTCTTTATTTCTCTTATTTGATACTGTGCGTGGATTTCAATAAGTAGGAGAGAGTAGTTTGAAGTTTGTGATAAATTCTTCATACTTGCTATTTCCAATTCACACTTCTTTTAGGTATTACTTGCAGAGAAAGAATCTAAAATTGCAGAGATGGAGGCAGCTGGGACTGGTGAAGCAGCAAGGCTGAGGGCGACTGCAGAAACTCTTAAAGGAGAGCTTGCAAACCTTAAAGTAGAGCATGTAAGTGAAGTGCATAAAAGATAGCATATTAAACTCTTGCTGTCATATGTCGTTGGTTTTTCTTGTCCATCACCATATACTAAGAGCTTATTAAACGTACTATTCTTCAAATGAGCTCCATTATTGATTTAAGGGATTCAATGATTTAACTAGGGAATGACCATAGGAGTGTATATAGACAACTGTAAACATGATTTAAGGCGTCAGTCTTTAGCCATCAGACATCTTAATTGGATTTTCAGCTTCTGTGGCCATATAAGTTACTCTAATTTCTTCTGTTGTAATTCTTGGAAGCCATGAAAATTTTTGTTTGTCCAGGAAAAGGAAAAGGAGATATGGGAAGCTTCATGCGATGCCCTTAAATCTAAAATGGAAATCGCTGAAAGCAACTACTTGCGTGCTGAAATCGAAGTAGCTAAAATGAGAAGTAATTTACAGAGTTCATGATATTTTGAAATCTTAGTCTACTTATATTTAATTGTTTTGTCAATGAAATATATACATTAAATGGTCAGGTCAGCTGGGATCTGAAATGTCCATGCAGACCCAGATGCTAAGCACAAAAGATGCTGAACTCAAAGGTGCAAGAGAAGAGGTATACAATTTTCTATTGGTATTTTTGGGATATATTGTAGCTTGCTTTAGTAAGGGAGGATGTATTAGTCATCTATTTTTCATTCCATAACATGAATTTTTATGGAATCGAAGAGCCATTTAAACTTTAAGGAATGTTTTTCTGAAGTTTGTCTTCACTTTAACCATATTGAGTTTCTTGTAACTGTTGACAGATCAACCGTCTCCAAAATGAGTTTTCGTCCTACAAAATCCGTGCTCACGCACTTCTACAAAAGAAGGACACGGAGCTGGCTGCAGCTAAAGACTCTGAACAGATAAAATCTCTCGAGGAAGCTCTCAAGGTAACTTATCTAGAATTTTACGATGGAGCTAGATCGTTATCAACGTGGTTACCATCTAATATATATATATATTTTTGGTGGTGTTAGGAAGTTGAAAAAGAGGTATATTTGGTATCTGCAGAGAGAGATAGGGCACAGCAAAATCTTCAGGATGCTTTGACTCGCCTCGAGAAAGAACTTGAGGAAAGGTATATTCACTCTGAAAACCTTTTCAAGTTTAACTGCTGATGTTGGCTGCTCATTCTCCTCATTTTGCCCGAGTCAATAACTGAGAAACAATGTTCTCAGGGGACTGCTTTGTGGAGTTTATCAGACATATACATGCCTCTGAGCAATTTTTTTCTTTTCTTTTTTTTTTTTAAAATTTCATCTATTTTAGAGCTGGGGCACTTAAAGATGCCAGTGAGCAGATCAGAAGCCTTGAACTGAAGCTTGACTCGACTGTTGCTCGCAATCAGGTGGAGAAACAAGCGTGGGAAGAAGACCTTCGACTTTTAGAAGAAACATGGCGACGTAATTCTGTAAAATTAAAATTTGATTTTCTTCATTAGTTCTTTGAAATTAAATTCTGCTTCTCAATGGTTGTAGTAATATACAGGAAGATGTGAAGCTTTAACCGCTCAAAATGAAGCCTCTTCAGCAGAAGATCTAGAAAAAGAATTAGAAGAAACCAAACAGCGGAATAAACGACTGAAGGTAAAGTTCTTTCAGTTATCTTGTAATTTGTTATATGGTTTTATAAGAAAGAGTAATGATGCTTTGTATGCAACTGACATACCTGCAGGAGGAGCAGGAATCAGTACGTGAGCTTGCAGATAGACTCATTGAGGAGAAGGATCAAGAAATATCCAGACTTGTGGATGAGAATAAAAATCTTCGAAAGTCTATGGAATCAAAACCAGTTGTACGTAGATGGTGCCTCTTATTTTTTTACTTTTTTGGCGTTTTCTCTTAATGGAATTCACAAGTATCGCTTCATTTGGTTTGCATTTGAATTTTTGGTTCTTCGTGTGATATTAAGTAGAACAATTATCTATCTCAGGTTCACCAGTATGGGAACAATTACTCAGGTACGATCTTTTTGTGATAGCACTTGTATTTAAGAGGGGCACCCCCCATATGAATGAATCCGATGGTTGCCTATCATCAATTAAACTATAATTATCTTCAAAATGTGATTCAGAGTCGCAACAGCAGGATGTAACTCACTTGAGCACTTCGGCAGCAGAACACCAGATTCTGGTAGGAGTTTTTTTAGTTAGCTGTCTGCTTGTCTAAGAAAGGACCGATCTTTAATCGTCGAACATAATGTGCTGCTATGGGACAATCATTGAGAGGTGACTGTTACACATAATATTCAAATTTCAGATATTGGCAAGACAACAAGCTCAGAGAGAAGAAGAGTTAGCGCAGACACAGCGCCATATTTTAGCTCTTCAGGTATATTAGAATTGGTTGCATTATTAAAATGCATCTGTTTCTGCATGTTTCACTTGTTAACTATTTTTCTTAATCAGGAGGAAATCGAGGAGCTTGAGCGCGAAAACCGTCTTCACAATCAACAGGTACGTGATTTTACACAAGAGTTTGGTGGCGTTGCCAATTTCTTATGGTCTTGATTGGATCTTTGGGGGGTATGCTAATTATAGGAAGCCATGCTAAAGACAGAGTTGAGGGAGATGGAAAGAAATCAGAAGAGAGAAGGTGTAGATATGACATACCTAAAGAATGTGATTTTGAAACTGCTAGAAACAGGTAAATTGTGGATATTGAAGGTGGATCCATAAAGTGGATGTTGTAGGGTAAAATAACTTGTGATGATTTCAGGTGAAGTGGAGGCTTTACTACCTGTAGTGGGAATGCTGCTTCAGTTCAGTCCAGAGGAGGTTAGATCTTAGGCTTGGACAGTCTTAATTGTTAATGTAGTTGTAATAAACGTAACCAACCATGTCTGTGATGGAATTGGCAGATCCAGAAGTGTCAGCAAGCCTACCATACCTCAACAACAACAACAACAGATGCCACTTCTGGTCCTGCAACCGAAGGTTCAGGTCTATCCCTGTTCTCAAGATTCTCGTTTTCCTAGTTGGGTGGATACTGGAGACGAGGGAGAGCTACCACATTCTTTTGGGCCAAAATACACATGGCTTGTGCCAAAAAATTCAAGAGAAACACTTTGTTAAGAGATGTTTATTGTATAGAAAGGAAGGCATTTACTTAGTTGAGTTGAATTGAGTTGTGCCATATATATTACATATGCATAAAACTGCGGATTTCAAAAATCAACTAGAAAAATCAATGTTCAATATAATAATCAGATATATGAGAAATTGTTGTTGGTCATCGATCATTACACCACAACGTCTTTCAAGGGACGGATATGAGCTGGTCTCACTCCCATTGCCTCGACCCTCGGGGATAGTTTCCAGATGTTTCCTCTCTAACATTCCACACGAAGTGATTGATTCTTTTTCCTGTTGCTCAAGTCATGGAGGTTAGGACCAAATTACACTCTCGCTTGCGTTTATGGGAATTCCCTGATCAGTACGTCATCGAGCCAACCCATGGTTCCGCCGCTTCATGTTTGGACGTTAGTCGTCTTGACGGCTCCATGAAGCTTATTGGTACGATTTCTTCTGCCTTTTACTTTTGGAATCGTTGCTCTCTCTCATAAACTCGTTCCTTTCCCCACAGATCAAGTCGCAGAATGCAACTCTTTGCGCGTCCCCAAAATCCGTTCCATTTTTGGTGTGGTTGGGATGCTCAAGCTCTTGGCAGGTGATCAAATCTTCTTCATCCTACAATCGTATGCTTCTACGCGAACTGCAATTTTCTTAGTTTTTTTTTGTTTTCCTTCTTCAGGATCATACCTGGTGGTTGTGACAGAGACTGAATCTGTTGGCTCATTTCTGGGCCATCCTATATTCAGAATTAGTTCGCTCCAGGTTCTTCCTTGTGATCTTTCACTTCAAAACTCGCCAGAAGAACAAGTGATACATCCTGTTCCATTTTTCTCGTGTATATTGTCAATGTTATATGCGCAGCTCAAATCATTGTCACGCTTCTCGCAGAAAAAGATGGAGACTGACTTCTCTAGATTACTGAGTGTGGCAGAGAAGACAAGTGGTCTCTACTTCTCATATGAAATTAACTTAACACTCACGTAAATCATCTCTTCTTCTTTCTGCTACTTCTATACTGTAGAAATGCTACACTGAAAGAAAAGAAAAAACGTTTCCAAGTTTGTTAATCATGTGGTGTGTGTGTCTGTGTTTAGTTTGATATTGTTGTTGGTGTTGTTTCAGTGCACAGCGCTTGCATGAACTGGGTGATGACTCTAAGTCGCTTCCTCTGCGGAGACAGGTCTCCATACGCCCTTTTGTTGTGCAATTTACAAAAACACTTGTTCTTTGTTGCTTGTTTATGGCTGGACTGAAACATTATCTTCATCGCAGGCTGAGCCTAGGTTTCTTTGGAACAGTTATATGTTAGAGGTTCTTATCGATAATAAGGTTAGTTAACTCTCGACTCTTTCAATTTCACTCCTCTATTTTATGTTCTTGCAAAATGTATCTATCACCTTTGCTTGTTTCAATATTGTAGCTTGATCAGTTTTTGCTTCCAGTAGTTCAAGGCAATATCCTTTTGGTCATGACTTTTATTAATCGTATCTTCTTCCTGGATCATGAATTTAGACAATATTCCTTAATTTAGCATCACGTTTCCATAGTTTTCAAATATCCATTGGAAGAGATATCGTTGACATTACTCTGATCGCTAGAAGGTGCACCAGAAGAAATGGTATGCGTTCATCTTTAGTGCCATTTTATCTTCAAGTCAGATAATATATATTATATGCCTTGTGCTTGAGTACTTGGAAATTTGTCAGGTACACGCATGTGGCGAAGAGGAGCTGACCCTGATGGTTATGTTGCCAATTTTGTGGAGACTGAGCAAATTTTACGTATGAACGGATACACTGCATCATTTGTTCAGGTAATATTGTTACAAATCTTTGGTCATTCTACAGATCGATTCATTCTCATACTTTCGTTTTGTACACGGCTTTCCTTCTCTATTTTATCTTTTTCAGATCGAATGTATGAGTTTACTTGTTCTACGTTATGAATTACCATTTGCTTTACATTTTGCAGGTTAGAGGATCCATGCCTTTTATGTGGGAGCAAATTGTTGATCTGACTTACAAACCAGATTTTGAGATTGTTCAACCTGAAGAAGCTGTGAGTATGATTTCTTATCTACCATTTTCCCTTATAGTATTATTCTTACAGCTTTTTTAAAGGTTCCACCATTGTAGGCAAGGATAGCTGAGCGTCACTTTCTGGACCTAAGGAAAAAATATGGATCAGTTTTGGCGGTTGATCTTGTCAATAAGGTGCATCTCAAGATGTCAATTCTGAATTGATTTCTATAGTCCAATCAGTTGATAGAAAATCAATGCAGAGATTTAGTTCAAATTCTTATATCTCAATTGTTTCTTACATAATTAGCATGGAGGTGAGGGACGCTTAAGCGAGCAGTTTGCAGGAGCTATGCAGCACATAAGTGGTGATGATGTAAGGTAGCTATGCGTTCCTCTTGCATCTCTTACTACTAAATTGATATTATTACCAACGGGATCACTCACGGTACGGCTGATCGTCTAGACACCTGCACTTTGATTTTCATCACATCTGTGGGCATATTCACTTTGAGCGCTTAGCTATTCTGTATGAGCAAATGGAGGATTTCCTCGAGAAAAAAGGGTACTAATCTACCTTTTACATCTTCTGGCAACTAATCTTGAATTACGTAGCTTACTACACACTGGTTGAATTACGCAGGTACTTTTTGTTGAATGAAAAGGGCGAGAAAATGAAGGAACAGACTGGTATTGTACGAACAAACTGTATAGACTGCTTAGACCGTACAAATGTCACCCAGGCTAGTATACAGTTGCTAGACATCCGTTGTTTCTTTGCTCTTTTCTCGTCCTATGGTATAATACTTCCTGCCAAAATGCAGAGCATGATAGGTCGAAAGATGTTGGAACTTCAACTCAAAAGGATTGGTATATTTGGCGCAGAAGAAGCTATAAGCTCGCATCTAAACTTTGACGAACACTATAAGATATGTCAGTAGTTTACTCTCTTAGCTAGGAGATGTGGTTCTGTACGAGCAAAATGAATATTTTAGAAGTGTAATATTTCCAAAACTCATATATGGTGCTTACGTTACCTTCAGTATGGGCTAATCACGGTGATGACATTAGCATTCAGTACTCCGGCACTCCTGCACTTAAAGGAGACTTCGTCAGGTACGTTTTCGACGTACGTACTTAATTATATTCCTAAAAGAATTAGTATTTCTCTAACTTGCGTTACTCTAGATATGGTCAAAGGACCATCCAAGGGGTCCTTAAAGATGGCTGGAATGCCCTCCTACGCTACTACCTTAACAATTTTGCGGATGGAACTAAGCAGGTTGGTGGGTTTAATTAAAAACAAGTGTTGGCGAGTAGTTGGTAAATATCGAGTCTTTATAATTTTATTGGTTCCGTACAAAGGATGCGATTGATCTTGTGCAAGGACACTATATAGTTGCTGTGAATCGAGACATGGCTCTTGTACCTCGAAAGGGAGGTCTTGAGGCTGTAGCCGTAAGCAATAATCAACTAAAATATTACAACTATATACGACCAGTTCCTTAGGATATTCTAGTCTAATTTCAAAATACCTCTAATTCCTCAGAACTTTCCAGTGGCATTGACAGTGGTTATGATCAGTTTATGGTTTGCAACAATGTCAGTAAAACAAGGTAGGCTTGATCTCTGGATTTGGTGTAGAAAAACTAAGGCCATTGAAGGCTGACAAAGATAGGTGTGTGTTTGGGTGCAGTTACGCGTGGTTATAGGCACTTGTTTTTCTCGTTGGTGTGGGCGGGGATCAGTGTGGCTGTGGTGGCACTTGTGAGGGCCAATGGCCGGCTATTCTGCAACCGGCCTCGTCTGCACAAACCCAGATCTTGAAGCCATTGCTTTGCCTTTGAACATTGTGAAAATGGAAACCAATTGTTTACTTTCCTTATATTATTAGCTATCATTCATTGATTTTCGTTACTTAATGCTATTTGGGTTATACGTAGAGCTAGATAAGATTGGATGTAAATATATCAACAAAATAGCTATGCACCACTTAACAATTTGATACGCAGATTTACAAGTTTCGTGTTCTTAGATGTTTAGTTTCCCTACACTTATATATTCGCTCGAATCATTTTTAAAGCTACATACATGTTCGTTGGCAACAGAAAAGAAATCAGTAATAACAGAAAACTGAACCAAACTGAATATCTTTGAGTTTTACCTAAACAGAATTAGTCAAAATGATATATGCTGGTACATAGTGAAGGGCAGAGTCAATGCCTAGATCGGGACTCAGCCCTTCGAGCCTCTTCACGTGTACTTGGAAACAACTCCACATACCTTGACCCAATCGACATTTTGTCCTTTCCCATTGCTTTCCTTGCTTCCTCTGCTGTCTCAAACTCCACATATGCCTCACCCGTGGCTTTCCCATCAGGTCGACACACAACATGTACCCGTCCTTCAATAACCTTGTAGCTACTGAAAAATTCTATGATTTGAGTCTTGTTCACTGAGTAAGGGAGGCCTCGCATCTTCAAAACCTCTGTGTACTCAAGCTTTTCTTTCTCACTAAACCTCTTAGCTCTGGATGGCCCCGCAGGAGGTGGGCTAATACGGACCTCGTAGTCATATGCTCCCTCCTCAGCAGCTACAGCATTGTAGTAATCCTGCTTGTAGCAGCGGAAAACTTCCACGTATCTCCTCCCCATATTCTGTCTGTCCCTCTGCAGTGCAATCTCCACTTGCATTGGGCCAGCAAACAACACAAAGGCCTCTCCTGAGAATTTTCCGTTTTTGGTGACGAGCAGGACATCGACAATGTCGAGGCCGGCAAAGAACTTGAAGATGTCAATGTCAGCGCAGTTGAAGGGAAGACCCCTGAGACGAACAACAGGGAAACCACCGCCATATCCAAAAGGTGGAAAGCTGGGAGCTCCGGTGCCAACTGCCAAGTATGGATTTGATTGCATCATTCTTTGTCTCTTTGATCCCACCTCGTACCCCCCGCTCGCCCTTCAATTATCAATCAAGAAACCCGGAAAAAGATCCCCCAACTCAACCAGTTAATTTTATATAACCACACCCACACACCCTTAACCCAACTCTTCCCTCTCATCTACATCAAAACTCTCCTTTTTTCTCTCAACCTTCTAGTTTCTACTACCACCATATTTATAGATCATAAGATAACTACTAAGTGAAGGGAAGGAACACACGCAACCAAAAAGAAAGAACAGCAAGTTGCACATTGACAAGCATTGATTCGGATCCTGTTCCTATACATTAACCCTCTAACTTCGAATTCCACCAAACACATTTTCCAACACAAATCGAACGAATGAGGCTTCGGTTTCAACAAATTGAATAAAAGTGGGAAAGATAAATCGGGGTCGAATGTAAGAATAGGACTTACCCTCTAGATCCGTACATGACCGACTCGCTGGACACCAAGGTCTCCTCTCCAATGACAAAATTCAAGTCTTCTTTTGGCAACATCGCAAAGGGAAACATATATATGTCATAAACTCGAAGCCCATTATAATGAATGGCCCAATAATCAAGTAGTACGGCCCAATTTCGAGGTCCATCCTCCTTTGATGAAGTTGGCAAGATGGAGATGTTTAGTCCTTCCTTCTTTCCGCCTCTCCTCAGGCTTTTGGAATCCAACGTTCCCCTTCTTACTTCTATAAGAGTAAGCTCAAAAATGAATTTTTGAAAGATAAGCCTACATATATACCCAAAAATGAATATAAAACAAAAATTCAAAATCTATAATTTTACAAAAGTAAGTTGGAAAATGATTTTTTGAAGGGTATAATCCATAAATTTCTCCAAAAATGAGTAAAAACCCAAAAATGAAAAAACTATAAATTAATAAAAGTAAGCTTAAAAAAGATTTTTGGAAGGTTAAAATCCATAGATTTACCCTAAAATAAGTATAAAGTCAAAAAAGTAAATTGTATAAATTGCAAATGGTTTTTAGTATAGTGACATATGGTAAGTCCATAACAGGCATGTGCATTTGCACATTCAGGTATTAAGTGTCACCACTTACATTATATAGGAATTTAGCTAATAAGCCGACTATTTGTGACCTAATATTGATACAAAGAAAAAAAAAACTGTATAAATTTACGAAAGGCTTAAAGTTTGTTTTTGAAAGGTATATCTCACATATTTTCTAAAAAACGAGTACAAACATCAAAAATGCAAAAGTTATAAATTTATAGAAGTATACCCGAAAATGATTATAAAACAAAAAAATAAAATATATACTTTTACAAAAGTAAGCTGGAAAATGAAAATTTTGAAGGGTATAACCAATATATTTATCAAAAAATGAGTATTAAAGTGTATAGAGCCCTCAAATTTATTTGAAGTGTAAATTGATTTTTTTGAAGTGCATAGAGCCCTTAAAGTTACCCAAAAATACAAAATCTATAAATTTAAAAGAATAAGCTCAAAAAAGATTTTGTGTTTTAAATAATACTCTACAGATTTACGAAAAAATGAGTATTAAAAACAAAAATATTGTATAGATATCAAAAATAACCCTAGTTATTGTTATCTTATGCTATTGCCGTTGGAAAAAAAAATAAAAAAAAATAACCCTAATTATTCTTGAATGCTATAACGCATATATTTGCAAAAAAAATTAAAAAAAATTAGTGTGTACTTAACTCATTATAATGAATTGAAATGAAAGAGAACGACACGCAATTTGGTCCTTATTAACGCGGATGGCAGGGCAGGTGATCCGCCGGAGCTTGGGATGAAATTTCGTTGTCCAGCGGGAAAAATACTTCCAAAACCCTAATTTTGGCGGTCTTCTCTTATCTTTCTCTGCAGGCACTCTCATTCAAAGGTAACTCTTTAACCTCTCTTCATCGCTTTCTACCAATGCATCATCTTATCGATTAATGCTTCGGCTTCTCCAACAATGTCTGTTTTTTGTTCGATTTTCCTTGTCAAAGATGGACTATTGAGTTTTATCTGAAACATTCTGACCTCATTCTCGTAAGATCTGGATAGAAAGCTAATAGTACACATTTGTTGTAGGGTTTGGTGAGAGCTTTGTATGTTTAAAATATGGATGGCGTCAACGGGCTGGACGCTGTGCCACTCCAAAAGCCTCTGACCAAAGAGGTTGATGATAATGGAGTTCCTCATATCTCCACCAAAGTTGATTACCACCTTAACATTCTTTTAGCTTCGCATCTGAATAGCCCGGATCTGACACCCCAGGAGATTGCAGAGGCCTCAAGATCCACTGCTGCAGCTGCTGCTATTGCTGCAAAGACATCAAGAGCTGTTGCAGATGAGAAAGCGACTGCTGCAGCTAAAGCCGTTGCTGTCGCTAAGAGTGCTTTAGATTTGATTGCTTCCTTTCCCAATGAGGCACTTGTCCAAGACGAGACTGCTAGGGACAAGTATGTTGCTGCTGACTTGTTGTATTCAAAGGATGAAGAATTACCCTCCGAGGTTCAACTAGGAGAGGACAGTCATGGGATTATTCCAAACTCTTGTCCAAAGGCAGATCATGCCATCTCCAAGAGGGTGGATTTCGATGGTTCCTATAGACTGAACGAATCCGCAGGTGGAGAAAAAGCAAAAAGTGAGGGGATTCAGGTAACCAGAAAGAGGGGGCGGCCAAAGTCAAAATGATTTGGCTTCTGGAACTGTGGTTTATTCTATTTGCTGCTGAGAAGAGCCGTGATGGTGCTCTCGTATTCTGTCCCTAGAATGGAGACTCGAATGGATTTAAGAAGAAAAAAACTCACAGCCCTGTTGTATTTGTGGCTGGATGTTCTTGCTTCTTTCACATCTCACAGCTGTGGAGCTCTTTCATATGAAGAAATCAAATTCAATCACACTTATAATTTTAAGCGTACTTTTCTTATTGGTTTTCATGTGTCTTGTGACAAGACTCTTGTCTTACAAATAGTAATAAGATTCAGAGGAAACAAGTGAGGAGAGTAACAGAATAAGAATGATGCGGCCGTGTGACGTAACAATGCTTCTCATTTCTACTCTGACACAAGAATAAACAAAGGAAGAAGATGATCACTCCTTGGATGTAATGATCTCGTTTACCGCAGTCCATGTCCCGGTAATGGTTATCGTAATACCGATGAGGAAAATAACAACGTCCACCACAACGCTTGTGATGCTCAGCTCGTTTTTGAAGGCCCGCAAATGAAAAAGCGTTGGTAAGACAAAGCCCAACACCACGCAGACGCTGCTCCCCACTAGCGATAAGAAGTCTGCAAAATTAGGGACGAGCAGGGCCACGAGCGTGATCACCAACACAGTGCCCCAGCGCACCCAGATGGAGTACCGAGAGCTACAGAGGCGACGTTCAATGACCTCGTAGACAGGATGCATCATGAGTGGAAATGTGAAGAAGAGGTTGATTGCTAGGCCCAGCTGCACCAGGGTGCTGACCGCTCCTGTCCCCAGGTTTGTGGTGATAATGTCTTTCGTATCCTCTCCGTAAGCCATGTACCCTAGCAGTCCGAACGCACCGTACATGATTGAGATCAAGCCCATGGCTAGCCCCAACGCTCTACCGAACTTGTCTTTGTATTTGGCCTCTAGTTCCAGTGGTAGAACCTGTTGACATTCATTGACAATATTTAGTTTCTAATACAGACATGTAAAGAGCCAATTTGGTCGCTCTGCTGTCTTCTTTACCATTCCGATCCCTTCGAATGCGTACACAGCGACTCCCAATCCATATAAGAAAACAGAGACGCCACCAAAGACTCTCAAAGGAGGCCTTCGTTTCAAGAAGATGAAAACATCCTGCACCATAACCACCAAGGTGGCTGCTACGTCCACGATATCAGCGAATATACTCAGAGGGGCGAGATGGGTGAGCGATGGGATGGAGTTGAGACCGAGCTGGAAGGGAAAACACCCCCAGAGGTAAATGGAAGAAGGATCGAGACCAAGAATATGTTCGGTGCTGCGGCTGAGGAGATTGGCCATTGTGGTGGCAACGAAGATAAGGTAACTGACGCAGAAGCCAGATTGGGAGAGGACAAGCATAACATCGACGACGAGACGGCCAGCGGGTCCGCAGACAGATTCGCCGAGATCACCAAAAGAAGTGATGCTGGAGAAGCCGGAGAGGGACTCCAGTTTCCGGCGGGTATGGACGAGGAGCATCATACAGAAGAAGGTGAGGGAAGATACGAAGAGGAGAGTGAGGAGGCCCAAGAGCCATCCGGTCTTCTTGAAGGTGTAGGGAAGGCCAAGCACGCCGGCGCCGACGATGGCAATGAAGACATTGGCAAAGGTTTTGGGCTGAGAAGACAATGTTCGAGGCCCCAAAAGAGGAGTGTCTTCCGTCGGCGCTAGCGATTGGGAGGACGATCCCGAAGGCAGCGAGAGGGACGACGATCCCGCTTCCTGATCGTACTTCATTTCCCCCCCCCCCCCCCCCCCCAAGAGATCTGTGAGATCGAGTGAAGCAAGAGCTTAGTCACTATCTCGTTAATGGCGATCGATCTCTGCTATGCTCTATTGTTTTTTAATTGTTGCTGTTTTCTAGTAGATTTTCGTGTGGCCAAATGATCAAAAACATTTATCTTTAAAAAGAAAATAAAATAGAAAGAAAAAGACAAAAGCTCATTGGCTTTGGTTTCGGGGTTTGTAGATTATTTAAGAAACATTTGCTTACGCAATAAACCTCTTCTGATTTTTTTTGTTTGTTGACTCTTAGTGAATCAACACCCACATGTTACTTGGCTTCACCAAATTCTACTTATGATGAGCTGTTGACACTATAATAAAAAAAATTTGGTGAATAAAACACAGACCAATAATTTATGTTATATATAAAAAAGAAGAAGAGAGGACAGGTGTGAAGAAATGTACAAGTTTCAGAAATGATTGAAGAGGTCAAAACCAATGAAAGCAGAGCACCGTGGAGGATGCAGCACACGTTTCTTTTTAGTGGCCGGCCAATTTGAACACGCCTCTCAATCTTTTTGGGCTTTCACTGTCTCTTTAGGCCCACACTATCATCATACCCAAAAGAAAAAGGCCCATTAATGCACGTGATCATCAGTACATGTTGGATGCAGTACTGAAACTTGAATCTCGTGAATTCATATTGTGGAACAAGTTCGATGCAGTAGTGAAACTTTAATCTTTACTGTGAGATATATGTGAACGTTCTGCAATCAGAATTTGATTTGGATTACACATTTTACCATATCACAACTCGAGAAAAACCAGTTAAACGTACAATGGTGAGTCTTTGTAACTCACGTTTGAATATATATTCTGAAATTTATTAATAGCTCACCTAGGGCTAGACATCGTGCATAATATATAATAAGTTCGATGGTTATAAGTTATGCCGATCGAGTATAATAAATTAAGTTAATTAACAAAAACAACAATAATGAAAACAAACGATGGAAGTCCTTTCTTCGCTCTTGACATCAGGAAAGGATGGAGAGGAAGATAGTTGACCAGATGGTGAGGGCTAAGGATGCAACCAGGTAGGTCCACAAGAAGATGACCGAGCACTCATCTTGAGCCACGTCGAAAAGCTGTGCCATTGTGCCTGCAATCCAAATAATATATATGACTGATTATTTATCCGAAGCTAAGAATGAATGGATGTGTACTCGTCGTCAAGTAAATTAAATAATACGTACTGATATTCATGGCAGGTGGTAGTGTGAACTGAAGCATGAGAACATATCGGAAGAGAGGATCTGGAGGAAGATAGCCTAGATTTCCAGCTAATTGGACCACACCTACTCCCACCACGGGAAGGATGATATATCTAACACAGATCACTCCCACTATCACTGATGTTTTCACGGCCGACGACCGCAGGCCCTGAATCAGATTGCCTCCCAGTATGAGTGTGATACAAGGAATGGTGCCGTCCCTGTTAAGTCAACTATTAGTTCTACTTTATATGTCTATCATGTTTTCATATCTTTATACGTTTAAGTCTATATATATATACCCAAGTAATTTTACTGAATCTTGGATGACTCGCAACGGGGCATTCTCTCCGATTATTAGATTTCTCAGCCAATTGGTTGCTCCAAAGACGAAACCAAGAATCTGAATGGAACATTAAACAAAATCATTGATTAGAGTCCTAGGTTTAGTAGTTGTTGATTGAAGATATGAAAATCGTTTTGTTTCTTTTTACTTACGGCACCGATGGTGGGTGGTGCGAAGAGTTCCTCGAGAATCTGATGGAGCAAGTCCTTGATGTATGCTCCAGTAGACACCTTATCGATGACTTGGATTTCAAGGTCTTGGTTTTGGTGCGGCTTGAGTAGAAGAGCGTAGGGATCAGAGTCGAGGTCTTTGTTAGGAGACTTGACCAACGCAGCAGCTTCAAGAGCTTTGAACTGTCTAGCAGAGCTTCTTACCAGTTGGTAACTGTACGTCCATATGTAGAAACCACCAAGCTGCACTTGACCAAATTTAATGATGATTAATATTTCAACAAGTACGTGAGCAGAGAAGATCATATATATAAATATGTTTGGATTGACTTACGGCCATAGAGAAAGATGCGTAGGAGAGTCCAATGGATCTGCAGACACTCCGATTCCCAAAAGGACTGCCTTCCTCGTCACAGATTGCAGGGACCAGAATAAGCATAAGGTTTCCCATATTGCCTACATGCATGTGGAATCATTCATGTTAGATTTCATGAATCTTTTTTCATCAAATTTTGGAAGGAGTTGAAATGATATGTTACCTGAGGCACATGTAGCAATTATGAGACCATGAAGCTGAGGTTTGGGGTTCAACAGCTTGACCACCAACCATCCAAGAATGCCTCCTACTAGAAAGGTGATTCCAACATTTATGGGCATAAACCACCTGAAAAGTTGATATGTTCAAATCAAAGCCAAAGGGAGTGATGAGTGAAGAAGGGTTAAGTTGTGCGTGCCTACCATGAAATAATGTCCTGCAATGTGACAGTCTGGGCAAGGTTGGCAAACATGATGCAGGGGGTGAAGACCACGAAGACGAGCTGCAAAACAAATGCTCTTATCTTCATTTGTTTTTCTTTTATTCGTATGAATCAAATAAAATAGAGAAGAGATGGAGAGGTTACCTTGTTAACGGATCTTCGAGTATCAGCAGAGAGAAGAGAGCAGTAATCGGTTGCCAAGAATGCACCAAGGACGCTGATAAGGAGAACTTGTACGATTGGCATCGAAGCCACCTCCAACAACTCTAAGAAACCCATTGCTAATCTAGATCTCTCTTTTTTTCTTTAGTTTTTTGGTTTCTTGCAGATGAAGGGAAACAGTCAAAGGCAAGATATAGAGATGAAAGTTATGATATATTGAGGCTGTACGTTTGTGTAGTTGGAGAGAATTGATGGGTATATATTTAAATACATGGAAGGAGTGGGGTTCATGAAGAGTAAGAAGAAGAAGAAGAATAGTCCAACTTTTTAACAGGAGCAGAAGTCATACAAGGACAAGTTGGCTTCTGCTTACTGTTGGTCTCAGGTGGGACGAAAAGGCTTTTGGGATCGTCTCAGGCTAATGTTGACAGAATCAAAGTAAGACTCGTCGCGCTCTAGCTTGTTGCTCTCAATATCTTTCTTTCTCCACGTTTATTTTATGCCAAGTCAACAGTACTTATCATAAACATCAATAAAAATATGTCAACTGTATAACAAGCCACTCTGCTAATTAAGGTAATCCAAGCGCAGCACCTATACGCACATGGAACGGAAGATCCACAGTGTCATTTTCTTTGAACAAATTCATATCCCTCCTTCATATATCTTGCTCTCAACTCTCAAAGTAAACCCTTGTTTGTAAATTTCACATTCAGAGTGTGAAATTAAAATACAAAAGTGATAGGCTCGTGGGGTTAAATTAAAATAAGAAGAAGAGGAAACCGTCGTTTGCTTTAATGTCTGGGAGACTCTTACGTACTAGCTGAGGATAAGATAAACTATATAAATGAAGAGAGACAAATATTTGTTTAAGCAAGAAAAGGTATTAATTCAGAATGATGAGACCAGGTTTAGAGGTAGAACAAGTCCCAACGATAAGATAGATAGTTGTATGACTTGGAACAAGCGTGTCTACAGAAGGGCACACTCGTTTACTTCGATATAACAATAAGAAGAATAACAAATATGCTTGAAAGAGCCCATGTAGGTATCTATGAGGCCTACTTCATATGGGTTTTTGCCTATTCACGTTTACACATTTAGCTAGATAAGGAAAAAAGTAAATAAAACGAGTGGTAGGTAGTGGAGCAATGGCCAAGAGTAAGATAAAATTCTATTAAAGTTTAACCAATTAGTGAATAAGTGATTGATGAATGTGTTCAACTATTCTCAGATGAAAGTGATATAAGAGTACTCCTTCTTATAAGTAACACTTGCTAGTTTTACGTCTTAGCTTGATCTCTTCAACCTCAAGTGTCAAACAAAACATTGATGATTGATCTCTCTTCCCATAATTTAATGCTTCATAACATATCACGGTACACGGACGTTCAAGTCAACCCAGCATTTATTTGTTTTATGTCTTTTGTACCCTGTGCGTTGTTTCACGTAATCAAGGACAAGGGACTTTCTTCTTTTGCCTGCCATGGCCACAAGATGCTTTTGGTGTTGGAACACTTTGCTCTTCTGCTCTCTGCTGTTTCTCGGCTGCGTCCGATCTTCCACTGAAGAGGGCAGCAAAGAGAAAGGGCTCTCCCAGACTCCCACCTGGGCTGTTGCCCTTGTCTGTACCTTCTTCATCCTTGTCTCAGTTGTCCTCGAGAAGGCTCTTCACAGAGTTGCCACGCTTTGCCCTGAATTTCCGTTATCTTCCGCATTGGTTCTCCTCTAAACTTCTTTTGTTCCCAGTGGCTGTGGGGGAAACATAAGAAGTCACTGCTTGAAGCCTTGGAAAAAGTAAAGGCCGGTAATATCACAGATTTGTTTTCTTCTACTTTTGTCTTTTGGTTAAGAAAATTGAGATTGTTATTCAAAATGAATACAGAGCAAAATTCAATCAGTCGGGTTTTGGAATTCCACTATGTATGACAATACAATACAATCGCTTTGGCAAGTGTTACCAATTAGGATGTATTCTCGAACTCTTACATATCTAGAAAAAAAGTAAAGAGATCCATAACAGGTCGGCCCAGATAACTACTGGCTTCGTATTACATGTGCACTGAGAATTACTGCCAGAATCGATCACAAAACAAGAAACGAATTTTGATGATGTATAAAGAACGGATAGCTCACGCTGATTTGCCACAATACTTTATGTGAACGGACTCACTCAGGTTCTTCCTCGTCATCGCTGTCACCACCAAACATGGAAGCCATTTTCATTGCTAGATTTGCAGCTATTTCCCTCCTCTGGAAATCAGGCATCAATCGTAAATTGTCCCGGATGTTCCCTATTTCTGACATCAACTGTTCCACGTCTTCAAACTCATAACATTTCTCATTTTCTGTGTCCAAAGGTTTCTCATCTGTTACTATTGCTCTGTCCGTCTCATTCTGGGACTCTGACCTTGACCCTGAAGGGCGCAGCTCTTCATCCGCAACTCTGTTTGGTTTAACCATATCATTTTCTACATGGAGGATTTCCTGTGAAGTGGATTTGCCAGCATTTTCATGTGAATGAGTTTCACTTGCAGAAACCCATCTTTCATCAAGATTCTCCCATGGATCAGTTGATCCTGCTGATAGCACTTCATACTCCAATTCGTATTCCAATTCTTCTTCTGACAACTCTGATAAGGAGGAAATTTAAGATACAATAAACATGAGTCCCCGGGGAACCCTTAATATATATACAGGAGGAACAAATAACCTTCGCCATGAGGTAACACCGGTTCTTCTATCTTATCCCCCGATTTCAGAATCATTCCAGGCCACATGTGTGCCGAAAGAGCACCAAATAGACGTTCAACACCTTGGGAATCCCCATCGACTGATAAACCTACAAGGACCAACCGCTGAGCCTCAGTAATGATAAAACACGTATTCTCTGCTCATCCTTTCTCACTTACTTTTCACCCACTAATGTAGAACTCTTTGCATGTTGAGGATATTGTGATGGAAACAAAGAGTAACCAGACCAAATGTGCACATTGCAGTCAATATGAAGAAGGAAGGGTTGCCTTAAAATATAAAACTTACACTTGTCAAACTCAGGATCGGATGCACAGGCCTCAATGAACTCAATGTTGTTCTCAAAGCACCACTCAAGACATGTTCCCCTGATATCTAATGATGTATCTGCTTCACCTCCTAACAACCTGCTTCCCTCACTTTCGGAGATCCCAAAGTCATCAATGTCCGAATACAGATTTCCAGAGGGATCTGTTGCCCTTCAGAAGACGTCTTCTATATTCATCATGAGCTAGGTGATGAGGTACACGATCTACTTTGTTGCCAATGCATAATAATATATCAAAATTGTTGATGTCAGTATGAGAAACCCACTCTTGAAGAGCAACAAGAGTTGAGAGCTGCAAAGAATTGGGCTAAACGATTATGCAGATGTAAAGGTGGTAAGTATAGTGAATGAGCCAGAGGTGTGTCAGTGTCAAAACCTCAGTCAAGTCGAAGACCATAACTAACGCCACCAATGGATGGGAGATTGGGAGATTGGGTAGAGAATAGTCATCGCGAATATGTGATATCCATACAGAAACATCCGCAGTGTAATACTTAGTGTTAATCGTCCAGCTTAAGTACATGTTACAAAAAAGTTCACACATTTATGGTAAGAAATCCTTCAGAAAACACTGTTAGACAAATATATATATACCCATGAACTTCTGTTTGCGATGATGATTCCGATGAATCCTCAAATTCAACAGAGAGCAACCCTGTGATTACACATAATTTCAACAGATGAATAAAAGGAAACCCTAAATTAGAGCAACAGAAAAGTTTCGCCGGAAGTCAGAAATCGGATCCAAAAGAGAGAAGAAGCGCGTACGAGAGAGGAGGGTTCGCTTGCCGACGCCAGAGGAACCGACGACCAAAACTCCCGGTCGGCTTTCCATCAGTAACCGAGATTCCAGATGTTCCGACTCCAAGTCATCAATGGAGATCTCGAGAAGGTAAAGGGAGAAAGTTAAAGCCCAGCCCAATGACAAGGCCCAATTCTATGATTACAAAGGCCTAATTTTTGTGAATACAATGACTTGCGTCGATATAATTGAACATGAACGGGTCGTTTTAAAAGAACTCACTTTTTGCATTGAAAGAAGATTATGGCCACAAACACATGTCGGTGTTCTGAATCGCAAATCAGATTGTGTTTACAAATAGAGGCATATCCTAATCCTATGTGTAGTCTGAGTTCTCCAAAAAGGAAAAATAGCTATTCTTATAAACATAGTACACAGAAGCAGACATTTTAGGAACAAAAATTTACCAACTGATTCAATGTGTTACTCAACCACAAAAAATGGCTGAGAATATGCAAACCCAAGTCACGTAAAGTTACACTACTTGGCCTGTAGGGTTGGCTTCCTCGGCATGTGGGGCTGAAGGGAACACAAAGACATTTGAAGCAACTGCAGATGGCTGAAACTCAGCGGAATATCGCACTGATGTTAACGTTATCTTGGGGAGTTGTTGTTCACCGCAAGTCAGAGGCACTAACTTATAACTTAAAACATATTCTGACTTGGGAAGGACTGAAACTGTATTGCTATGAGATCCAGACAGAACAAAACTCTGTGCATCAGCCATAGCAAACTTTGCTTCTTGGATCAACTGTGTCTGGTTGCAGATTCTAATGGCGTATGTGAAGGGTTCCCCAAGAATGGCATATGGAGGACAGTTCAAACTCACTACCAGTGGTGATGCCTCCACATTTA